>JALDNG010000020.1:11695000-11730000 GCA_024349245.1 Neodontobutis hainanensis | reverse complement strand
TGTGATGACTCAACTATGTTTTAAAGCATTTTGACAATCTAAAAGCAATAGGATTATGCAGTAAATTTACTCCTGTTACCATTGCTGATCAAAAAATCTTAAGATAAAGAAGATCATTTGATTGGTGTATTTTTTTGATCAGGGATTCTTCTCTGTCTTATTTGCTTTATGCTGTTAACAAACATATTACTATTATTGTCAGGAAAAAACGTAAACATAAAAAACAAAAAATGTTGAGGGTTGAGTTGACCACTTTCATGGGAACACTCTTTTGTGGTCTGCTCATCTGTAAAACAAACATTGTGTTGCGTTTCCCAAATGACTTAAAACACAATAAAATGACTTAATATTTATGAGAATAAATGACAGCTCAACCACACTCATTAGGGCAGCAGGTGCACATCAGAATTCAAATCCAAAGAACAATCATTTTAATCATCATCACAAGGACAGTGGGTAAACAAAAATTTTAATGGAAAATCCTTCTCAGAGATGCATTTTCAGTGAAAAAAATTATGTTTCAAATTCAAAAACCCTTCACTGATGTGGACCACCAGAGTACCACAGCATGAAAATGGCTGTAGTCAAGGGTAAATGGGAGAAATGAATTGAAGAGTCCAAGACAAAAAATGATGTTGAGGACAAAAATGTACTATAAAAGCAATTTGGGTAGTGACCAAATAAAAAGTCAAGTGCCACTGTTTAAATGAAAAAAGCCTTAAGCAGCTCCAGTAACCCAGCTACCTGCAGTAGTGCATTCACTTTGTTTACAAGTTTCATGAATAGCCGGGGCTTTGGGCTAATTGGCCAATACCCATTATCTCAAAATACCATCTAACCTGTTAGATTAATTGTTCAACCAATTATTCAATTAACATGTTGCCCTCAATTTTCATTACACCTTTGTTATCTTGATCTGACAAACAATTTAACAACTAACAAAGCACATTGTCTTATCACTGTTATTGTTTCATGGCAACGTTTCTTTAATTAAAAGACAATAGTTATTTCAGCAATTAGTTGTGTGATATGTATCAGTGGTTATTGCGAATTTACAGCTTGCTTATATATGGTTTATTCTTTTTTTATTTAGGGTCACTGGACAAAGATGTAGCTTCACAGAAAAGTAAGTCGACTACATACAGTATGTCGCTACAGTGGTTGTGTCCACAGAGAGAATACATTGATTGCCTGTTGTTGTTAACCTGCACACTGCTCCTTAATCCCTTTGTCCCTTGTTTCCACTAAAAGGAAGTCAAGTGTAAACAGCCTGTATCTTTACTATTACATCGCAATACTGTAGATAGTGCTTGCTTATGCAGGTCGCTCCATCAGTGTGTTGGTTTGTGATTTCAATTCTTAAAACTCTCTTGGGGTAAGCCTTCTTTGTCTGGAGTTGTCTCCCTAGAGTCCCTACGGTACAGTCAGTACAGTCTGTCGGAGCCTTTGGGGGAATTCATAGCAGTTGTAGCCCTTTTATTAACTAGAACTCTGTGGGGGAAAAGAAAAAATAATAAAACAGCAGAGTGGCTTACAAGGTGTTTCTATTATTTATATTCTCAAAAGGATGTCTCCTCCAAGTCAAGTTTCTAAGAAATTAGAGCCTGATAATATATATGAGGTGGAACAAGTACATATTCCATAAACATATACATAAATATGGACAATGTGAAAGTAAAGATATATAAAAACAATGCTTGATTGATGTGATGTGAATAGTTTGGTTTAGGTGACTTGGGTGAGTAGAATGAGCCTATTCAAGGTCAAATGAGTTAGTATGTTCTTGTATATAGAAGTGTTACATCACAACCTATTTTGTCACATTGTGAATGGAAAAAAGAGTGCAGTTATTATTTCAGATGCAGTCCCTAGCAACAGGCCAGTCCAAAACCTTGCTCAGCTTCAGAACACAACCACTAAAGTGTGCTTGATAGAGATAGACAACACAACAGCTGAGTGTATTTCTGCTTTAGAGTGGAAAAATGATCAATTTAGGCTGAGGTCTGCACAGAGGGAGAAGCTATACATATTCTCGACTCTGTTACAGATTGAGTCAATATGAAAATCAGTGCGCTGCTGGAAACAGGCTATATCTCATAAATAGTTTTTTTATCTAACAGGGGGGGTTAGATGAAAAGTGCATGTGGCCATCACTTTACTAGGATTCTTCACATGTAGCACTTTCACCTTTTTTTATATTGATTATATTGGTGATAGCAGAGTCTAAACCATTTGTCTAAGCGCAATAATGACTTGTGAGAATGAATTCAAAGCACATTTATTAGCTGTAAAGCAGCATCCCACCATTTTAAACTTGAACAATATAGAATGTTAGAATCAAATGAACATTTCTCCATGTTTTATAACTTGTACAATTAAAAAGAGATGACTATTCAGCAGTTCCCCACCACTATTGTATTGTGAGCTTTAACTGCTTCATGGTGCATTACCTGTAAACAAGCAAAAGATCAATGCTCAACAGCAACACCTACATTTCTTTGTGGGGATTCATCTGCAAAAATCATCTGTATGTTACGACACACATTTCAAGAGACGTGCTTCTTGGAAATCTCATGGGGCAGGCTGCACAAAGAGGTGAGATAATCGTGTAGCTGGTAATTGTCCCATCTGTTAAACTTCAGCAGCATCTGCTTGCCTTCCTCGAATTGGCCTACGTCACTAACTCAGAGTATGTTCACGTACAAAAACAGACAGAGCTGCATCTGAGCCGTTGAAGTTATTAAAACAAACACAGCAATTAAAGCACAACATTGTATTGTTTAGCTTTTGGTAGAAAAATGTATATTTATTCATGTTTGTTACTTATCCAGACATATTCATGAACGTGAGTGACACCTCATTCTTAAACCATAGGATCCAAAATGATGTCAGCCCACTCTGTGCAGCAATAACAGCTTACACTCTTCTAGCAAGGCCTTCCACAAGGTTTAGGAGTGTGTTTATGGGAATGTTCGTCCATTATTCCAGACGTGCATTTGTGAGGTCAGACACTGATGTTGAACGAGAAGGCCGTCTGCGCTCTAAATGAGCCCAAAGGTGTTTTATCGGGTTGCGGTCAGGACTCTGTGCAGGCCAGTCAAGTTCTTCCACACCAAACTCGCTCATCCATGTCCTTATAGCCCTTGCACTGGTGTGCAGTCACGTTGGAACAGAAAGGGGCCATCTCCAAACTGTTTCCACAAAGTTGGGAAAATGTAATTGTCCAAAATGTCTTGGTATGCTGAAGCATTAACAGTTCCTTTCACTGGAACTAAAAGGCCAAGCCCAACTCCTGAAAAACATCCCCACACCATAATCCCCCCTCCACCAAACTTACTTGGCACAATGCAGTCAGACAAGTACCGTTCTCCTGGAAACCGCCAAACCCAGACTCGTCTCCACTGCTCTAGAATCCAGTTTTGCATTGCACTTGGTGATGTAAGGCTTGACAACCACTCAAAAGTGTTTAAAGATCTTTAAAAATGTAAAATAAAACTAAAAAATACATAAAACCTTTTAAAAAGCATCTAAACTGCATCTTCATTTATTTTGATTATTTGGGGTAGTGAAGTGTTTAATCATGCATACATGATAACCATACACCATAACTCAATAGGCAAAGGAACTGCTTGATAAATGTGTGCACTAATATACTGTAATCACCACATAAGAATGTGTTTTTTCACAATGTGCTAAAAATATTTGTTCCTGAAATACCAAGGGATAAATCAAATTCGACCCACTTGAAAGCAAGCAAAAGGTTAGCTTAGCCCCTTTCTGCATAGCTACATGATGTTGTGCTCTAAGCACTGGCCACGCGGGACTCAGTGAACACTGATCTAAAGGAATGGGATGCGCTGTGTGGGATACCGAGCCAATACACACTATTCAAGGGTGTCCAACTGAAGTCCTGCTTCAAACACCATGTAACCACATTATGTAGGAGGGTTTGCATGCACTCCTCTGCATGTGGGGCTGTTCATCTGTTCACTCAGTGTTCTAGTATAACAAGAGAAGAAAGGCCTCTGTTTTGAGCATTGGTTGAGGATCTTAGCTTTAAGATATTATTTATTTACATAAACAACATGTCTGGTGTTAAAAAATACATTTTATAAATAATGGCTCTTAACCCAAAAACGTGGGGCCAGGAACATCAATTGAGAAAACAAGGCTGGCAAAGTGGTACAAATAAAAATGTGCATTTGCAAACTAATTAGATTCATTGGCAAAAGGTCAGTAATATGACAATTGTAGAACAATTTATTAAACATGAAAATGCTCTCTGTGTGCAAGGGACAAGGCTAAAAGTCAGTATTGGATGCTGGTGATTTTTGGGGTCCTTAAGAGACACTGCGTTAAAAACAGACCTGACTCTGTTCTGGAAATCACTGCATGGATCAGGAACACTTCCAGAAGTCACTGTCTGTGACTTTCTGTGAAAGTTTAGCGTGCCATCCACAGATGTAAGTTAAAGCTGTATCAAGCTTAGAAGAAGCCATATGTGATAATGTGAACATGATTCCAGAAACACCACCTCTGAGCCAATGCTCATTTAAAAAAGACAGTGGGAAACTGTTCTATGGTTAGATGAATGTCCCGTTTCTGTGAATAAAAAAGGACCATCCAGGTTGTTATGAGTGTACAGTACAAAAGCCTGCATTTTTGATGGTAGGAGGTTGCATTAGTGCCAATGGAGAAGGCAGCTTACACATCTGGAAAGGTACTATTAATTCAGAAAAGGATAGAGGTTTTACAGCAGCTTATGCTCCCATCTAGACAAACCAACATCTCTTTTAGGAAAAGCCTTGCATATTTAAGATAATGTTAAACCACATACTGCACCCATCACAACAGCATTGCTTCACAGGAGAAGAGTCTGGATGCTGAACTGGCCTGCCTTTAGTCTAGACCTTTTATAAAACAAAACATCCAGCAAAGAAGGGCCACTGTTGACATGAATCAGAAAAGAATAGGACAACATTCCTCTCCCAAAACTCCAGGAACTGGTCTCCTCACTACAGACTTTTATAGACTATTGTTAAGAAAAAAGGGATGCAACACAATGGCCCCGTCACAACTTTTTAAAGATGTGTTGCTGCCATCAAAATAAGCTTTTGTTGTCTCATTTTCAACACCTGAAAAGGGTGTATGCAAGTGTCACTAATAATTGTACGCAGAGTAATTAGTGTGCATTAAAGCTGAAGAGGCTGTGTGTGTCTGGGGCTCAGTTATTTGTATACACAACATTCTGTTCAGCTGGGTCTGTGTGGTATGAGAATCGAAAAATAGGACTGAAAAAGTCCAATATTCCTCCCTTCATCAGGCCAATAGAGAGCTATGGCATTTAGCCCAAGTAAACAATGCCCAGACATGGCATTTAGACATTCACAAATTCTCAGCCACCCTGGTATTCTCAATATCAACATCATTACTACATCAGGAGGTGAAACAGTGAAAGAGAGATGATTTATTTAGACATTTTGCACTCGAGACTAATGCCCATTACTGGTTTACTGCCAGACTTCCAACACTGGCGTGTAACAATTAAGACTTTCTCCACTGCTCGACCTTTAAGCTTTCTGAGAAGGTCTTGTGCACCTTGAGTACTGGAACATGTTAGCCAATAAGATCAAGATCCAAGGTATGAGATCTTATTTTATTCACTCTTAAATATCGAGAGCCAACCATTGTATTTTCCTATTTTGTTTAAATCCAAGACTTTAAAGAGCTTTTCATTTTCATCTGCAGTTACATTAAATATGTTTATTTAACTAAAAGCCATATGCTTTACGGTATTAATTATGTAACAGTTTATTTCTACATTGCATGTTCATACAGTACATAGCCAGTAAATTTTAAGTTAAAGTAATTTTAAAGTTGACTGTAATTTCTTTGTTTGACTTGTTGATATTCAAATGGTGTAGTTTGTGTGATACTTCCTTGGAGAGCTGCAAAAAAGCAAAAGAAGACCTTTTACAATCAACCAACAGAGCCTGAAACTACTTAGGTGTCCAGTGTTCATAAAACTCTGCATAGCAAAAGTACTTACTTAACATCAATACTTCCCCCAAAATTGCTGAAACCCCATAAATAAAACTTTTTTGATAGAATATTGGATATGGAAATGCTATAAAAGGCTATAGCATTACTACATTCAGTCGGTGACTAAAAAGTGATTTGCTTTTAAAATTCCTCTACATTCGGTGATGGTAGGCAAGCCAACTCATTAAAAGTGCGCACCAAGCCCTTGTTTCAGTGAGCCCCAGAAATGATCTCTTCGCTACATTGCCAAAAGGAAACCTCATTCTTTGACGTATCCATTAAAATGCAACGGTGCACCACAGCTAATAAAAGGAGACAGAGGACAACAGCATGACCACCTAACGGCATCATAAAGTTAGTGAGGGAGCATAAATAATGGAACATTCATTTTCTCCAAGCGCTCTTGTCGGGCAGCATGGAAATAAGCCAGGAATATTAGTACAGACTCAGATGGAAAACATATGGATGCTGTGTCACAGACTTTTTTAAATTAGGTGCACTGGACCCGTAAAATAGTTCTGTCACAACGAGTACAAACTATTAAACCCAAATGTAAAGAAATGTGAGCTGTTTTCCCTCAAACGCATTAGGCATTTTACTTTAAAGTTAACTAACTAACATTGTCTAGGTACTACTGGTAAACTGCACACAGCAATGGAGATAAGTGTGACTGGATATCCGTCTGTTAGTGTCAGCCCTGTGATTATCTGGGGGTTCTTCAGGTTGTAACACACCTCACACTGAAATCTGCAGTAATAGATCAAGAAGGACCACAAGGATTAAAAAGAGAGGCATTAATGAATAAAAAACGATACCACTTTATGTACCAATCTATTTTACAATTACTTGCCTATACCACTTAACAAAAACATCAAGGTAGGAGAGAGGGACAGAGACAGAAGTCAGTTTGCTGCCACATGGGCAGCAGCTGGCTCAGGGTGAGAACAATCTGCCACAGAGAAGAACAGAGTGCTCTCTCCTGACAGCCCAAACTGTCTCTCACTTTTAAATGGAGTAAATGCTCCATGGATCCGCTGCACGAGTTCTGATCTATGAGAACACTCCTACACGTCCTCTCAGGTCGGCCGCTTGTCTTCCCAAAGACAAAGAGAATGCTGAGAGATAATTTTTTTTTTTAAATCAATTGGATTGGAAAACTACATTTGTTTATTTTCTAGTTGCTTTCAATAATTATTTACTGCATGTAAAAGGTTCCACAAGCATAGGACACAAAGTGTTTGTAAAAAGTTGGTTTCTCCTGTGTTAACAATTTGGCTGTTTATATTCACTGTTATACAAATTAAACTTGTATATTTTTAAAATGATGGTACACGTTTCTCCAGATGGGTTGTGCAATCATTTGAAATCATTTAAATGACAAGCTTAGTTTCAAAACTCTCTTTTTGTCAGTTTTATCTCGGCAATGTAGATGCCTAAAAATTAATCAAAGTCTGATTCACAATTCAAAATCTGACCTTTTATTATTCTGTTTCTCACAGAGATGAATCTGAATAAATTCAATCACTCATGTGACATCTATTGTAATTGTGTGCATCTCAGTGTGTCCAGTTGCCTTTAGCTGCTCAGGTTGTTGTGGATGATTAGTTGGATCAATGGCTACATATTTCTTACATATACTGTATACATATGTATATCTTACACCAAGAGACATGTGGAACATCTCGGCTCTGTTTAGAGAGCTGGAAAAACTTTTGAAAAGGTCTGTAAATAGCAGCAGAGTTTGAGAACACTGTGTATGTGTGTGTTTATGAGCCAGCTATAAAGAGAGAACGATGCAATGAGAGTCAGCGAGAGCGAAGAGGGGACACAAAGGGTAATGTATCAGAAAGATCTCTCTTGCCTTTCTTCAGCTGAGAAACTTTGGAGCTCAAGGACACTGTGCGTGCGTTGTTTGGCACAGAACATAGTGAAAAGAAGAATACTTTTATACTTTCAAGAGATGACTTGTCTGGGTTTGAAAATATTCACATTTCAACAGATAAAGTTCCAAAAGGGCTCCAGTATTAATGTTGACGGTCAGCAAAGAGCTTATTAGATTAACACATTCAATTTGAAAGGTGAAGTGAAAAGGAGTTATGTCAAATACATATGTAGTATTAGTAGGAGTTTTTTCTGGGTGGGCATTACTGCATCACAGACTTCTCTGATGTGATGATTTTGTTGGAAATAAAAAAATGTTGATGTTAAATAAGCGAAGAACATTTAAGGATAAGATATAAAAAAACATGACATGGGCTTGTTCTTTCTTTTCTGGTCTTTAGGGTCTCAGGTTAAAGCTGGATAGTAAAAATATTTACAGTGTGAGCCATAGAGTCCAGAATCTGAAAGAGTAAAACATCAAACTCCAGAGATAAGCCTCAGCCCTGTCTCAAAGGATCCACTTCAGAGCAAAATCCTGCATATTAACTTTAGATCCCACTTGGCGTCCGGTGTAATGTAGCCAGCTGAGCCTCAATATTGATAACTATATTAGTTCAACAATAGTTAGGCATCTAAAGATTTAAATAGCAAAAGTTAATAACCATCAGCTCCTCAGTTTATGTTATAAGTCTTATAAATGTAAAAGCATATTATGTTGCTTCTCTACCAGAATAATCTTTTCTGTTTCAACTACTTTGGCGCTTTGAGCTTTACAAACAAAAACAATTTCTCACCTTAAGGAATACAATGACTGACAATATGAACTAATAAACACACTGATTATTACATGGCTGGATATGCATTAGAACTGACAAGTGAGAAATGTTTTTTGATAAATGAAGTGGCGTGATTCTTATCCTCAAGTTGTGCCACTTTGATCAACTTTGCCTGCGACTGGGTCATCGCACTCATCAGTCAAAGATGTGTATCACTGTGTTGATGGTCTATCAGTGGCAAGTGTATGGCTTTTGTTTAATGGAGCTTAGCCAAAGTTCAATCGCTACTTCATTCAACGCCTCTACACCTTTATTCATTACAGCTCTCAGCCACACCTTTTGGCCCCAATCCATGCATATACTCTGCTATTTATTCCCTTGGTACCTCTATTCTTGTGCTTCATGCATAAATGACTGAAGAGGCAAAACTGTCCAGAAAGTACACCTTTCTTATTTACTCATATGGATTGCCAGTTTACCAGTATAGTACCTGAGGCTTTCTGTTTTAGTTTAGTTTATTTTGTTCAACAACAAAAAAAAGACAAAAAACAATATTTTCTTACACATAAAAAAATAAATAAAAAAATCAATTCACATTGACCGACAAGTTTAACAAAAATGCCTACCCCTTTAAACATTTAGAACAAAACACAATATGATAAAACAAAACAAGGCAATAAAAAAAAACACAAAACAAAACAGAATAAAAAATATATATATTTTTAATATTAATAATTAATTATCATTATTTGAATAATCTTTAAATCAATATATTTAAATCTTTTTTATTATTTATTACATATTATTTAAATTCTACATATTTCTTAATATAGTATTATTATATTATAATTTTTTTATTGTAGAAATGTTGTTGCCCCTTTTATATTGTTGTCTATTCTGTTCCATAAAGTCACACCACTTTGGGTGACACGTTGCACTTTTTTGGGTGGTAAGAACACACTGTACTTTTTCCCCTTAAATTATTCCCTTTCTCGACTGGCAAACATTTTTGGGATGTTGCTAGGGAGTTTTTAGCTTTATATAAAATCAACAATGTGTCTTAATTTGATTAGGTCTTAAAGTTTTAGTGTATATAATTTTAAGAACATGTTAGTGTGTTGAGTGTTGGTGTAATCTCTAAAACCCACAAGGTGTCCAATTCTTTTTCTGGAGTCTGTATAATGTCTCTAAATGGCTCTTGAAGGTATTTTCCCAGACTTCAGTGCAGTAGTTAATAAACTGTAGGATGAGTGAACAATATAAGATGCAGAGAGCTTTCTGATTTAAAACGTGTCTACATCTAGCATTATAGCAATGCTTTTAGTATTTTTATTAAGGTGAAGGATGAACAAAAATCTGAACTCTCCATCTGCATATACCACATTCAGAAAATAGCACTACAGAGAAGTGGCAAAATCATCCGCACCTTTTCTAATCAGGCTTCATGGCTTGTCTATTGTAAGCTATTAAGCTGCTGCTGCATTCACCTCTGGGATCTTCCTCCTCAGATCACTGCTGACCTGAGAAGCATAAAACTAAGTGGTGATTTATGGCTGTCTAAACCTCCTAGCAGGCAATCATGCTAAAAAGGCAGGACTCAGAAGTAACAAATGAGACATTTAGCAATAGCTGAACTGTACCTTTGAACATCCATCAACCCAGTTATTGATTAATCAGCATTCAAATTTGACAAAAACACACGCCCTAATCGGTACATAACACATCTTTATTAAAATGTAAGTTCATTGCTTGGAGTTTAAGAATGAATGCTTGTTAAATAGTTTTCAGAGCCCTCGGTGCCAGAGAGTTAAGGTCTTTAGCAATATTCCTCTATTGGCAATATAACATTTTATGACAAAAGTAATAGAAGAGGGAAGAGGAAAGAAGATTG
Organism: Neodontobutis hainanensis; assembly: GCA_024349245.1. Taxonomy (NCBI): domain Eukaryota; kingdom Metazoa; phylum Chordata; class Actinopteri; order Gobiiformes; family Odontobutidae; genus Neodontobutis; species Neodontobutis hainanensis. The sequence goes on along the minus strand of JALDNG010000020.1, from coordinate 11,719,410 downwards.
AATTAGAAAATTAGAATATGAGATACGTACCTCAATAACTTAACTGACACACAGTAAAACCGAGAAGGGAGAATACAGTTTTTTTTTATCTCTTTTTTAAGTCTCAGTGAGGTGTTACGGGTCATTTGGGCTGAGAGCAAGTGACTTATTTCTGCCTCAATGGGGCGCATGGTCTCAGCACTGGTGCATCTCAGGGACAGAGGGAGAGATTGCCCTCATCTATCTAATGCCTCTCCTCCCAAGGTAATCATTTCCACAGAGAAACATGGCATCTCATTAGGTCGATTCTCTCACACTGTCAGTCAGTGGAAGACACCTTTGCACCTTTTGCTCAGCTGTGGAGAAACACACTGGCATGACTGGACCTAACCCACCGGTTTGTACACCAACACTAGCATTATGGCCAAGTACTAATATGTCAGATGTATTTTATCAAAAGCAGGATATGCCTGTAGTTTTCAGTTTGACCAATTCTACCAAACAACAAACGGAAATGGATTTTCAGACAATTTTCTTTGAAGAGTGTACAGCAGATGTTTACAATCTTCAAACAAAAGAGATCAACAGGTGATGGAAATGATGGGTTTTCATAATGCCCCAGTATATAGTACAGACAAAGTGAGCCGTAAGCTGAGTTGTGGAAAACTTATCTCAACACATCTTTTATTGAGGAGAATTGGACTGTGACGTCACGCTGACGGTATCGAGGCACAGCGCTACAGTGTTAATATACAATAGAGAAAGGTTTAATATAAAGAAATTTTATTTGATATTTATTATTATACTATTTGAATTTGATAGAGAGGATTTATGAATCATTTTGACAATGGAGCAAACCTGTTGCGTCATCGGGTGTAATGTCAGACTGCACGGCCAACAAGGTAGGAAGATCAAAAACGGGCTATCGTCTTACTTTTTTTCTACCTGGAAGCAATGCGAGGGAGCCCAAGTATTGGAGGTTTCTAAAACACGACTGGCGTGGGTCGCGTCTGTGAGAAGCACTGCCATAAAATTCTCCAGCTCATAAATCTTTACTGTTGTGCTTAAAAAGATGCCTTTTCTGGGAAACTCACTTACTGCCAGAGACAGTTTCAGATCTTAATGGTCTTTACAAATATTGTATTTCATTCATTTGTAATGTACTATCAATAATATTGAATCAGCTACAGTGGTTTTTCTGTTAATTCAGTTGCATTGTTCAATTGTTCGGTACTCGAGGGGCGCTCTGTGTGTTTGTGGTTTATTAGGAGTAAGTCAGACTTATTCATGAATATTACTGAGAAGCTGGGCTCATTAGAAGTGATTCTTACTTTTTGAGCATGAGCTGTGGCAGCAGCTCATATTATCACATGCAGCTTGTTAATAAAACAAATAAAGATATTAAGTTGGCTATTAGGTGCCTGTGGGTACAGGAGAATAGCAATATTATGGGCAACAGTGGTAAGGTTATAAAAGGGGGCTAAACCTTTGCATAAACATATTCACAATTTGGAGGCATTAAAAATGTCCAAATCATGTATCCAGCCATTTGTAAATTGAATATGTGCCTCCAACAACTTGTAATTAGAAAACAGATTGGCTGACTCCACAGATGAGATAAACTATGTCCGGAAACGTTACTGGAGGTAAATTGGATCTCTGGATCTCTTCCCCACTCGTAGCTATCATATGGGTCAACACCTCTGATACAAGCCATTTTTTCGAGGTACCAGCTCCTTTCATCCGGCAGTAGTTTGTTTTAAAAAAAAAACATATTTTTTTGCGTTACTTTTGAGCATGATACAGATGAACAGCAGCACTGCTATCGTTTGTTTTGGTTAGTGGCCTTGGAAAATGACAGCGGTGACCCACAATGCATTGCGCAGTGACGTCAGTTCCAAAGCTCTATTACATGTTTTTTCTTCTTTGCTTCTATTTTGCTTCCATCTCTATGTATCCATCTACAAAGCTCTGTTTCAAGGTGAGCGAACCCTCCTACGAGTATCATGAGCTTAAAGCCATATCCACCGAGCGAATCACACTTGATGCCACAGAGGGATGCAGAGACACTGTGTAATATTTGCCCTCTGGTATCAGATAAAGTGTGACCCATGGATAACGTACATTTTGCCCCCACATCTCACGTTGCGTTCTCTCAGCCCAACTGCACTCGAGGAGATAAATGAAATGTGGGCTGGCATGTTCCCTGGACATTTTAATTAGCTAGTCTTTAATTCAGCCTGACCCCCTTTCAACTTGGATCAGCCGGCGGGGGCTGTGATAAGGACCTGTCAGTCATGTGCAAACACTGGGTTTATTCAGCAGTAAATTGTCTCTTCACTATTTGCAGATGCTCTCTAGCTGTGCTGCCATGGGAGACCTATTCAGTGCAATCTGAAAGCCCAAAGCAGAGGAGAAATAAAGTCATAGTGCATATGCAGTGTTCATTCATCATTCTTCATTCAGTGCACTTTAAGCTCAGCTGTGAATACAAATGCCCTTGCTTCATAATCATCTGCAAGAATGCATTTTTTTAAAGCAAAACAATATTAACATTTTAACACTGCATACAATTTAACTAAGGGGCATGTTTAATCTTTTAAATGAGCCATTTAAAACTATATCATTTTATCCAGTGTCGTTATCCAAATCAGGACGAGGATATCATTACATTTTTTACAGTACTAGCCTTTAACTGTTACCTTGCACTGCAGCTGGATTCTCACGAGATTTGTGAGTTAACAAACCCAGGAAAATCCATCTTGAACTGCTTCAAGCAAGGTTTTCATGGCCATACCACGGCCTAAGTGACTGGTAGTGTGAGCGGTGATGTGGTAGCGTGTTTTAGGTTTTACAGTGTATAGCAACCATTTTCCGTTATAAACGTAAACATGGCGTGGCTCTGACTTGATAAAACTGCAATTATTTGTTAGTATTTGTTAGAAGTGATAAATCTAGTCAGGCCATACCTGCCCTTTGCAAACACTTTCTCTCAAAGCCCTCCCAGATGGTACTGTGGAACAGAACAGACCAGACTATGCACTGTGGAACAGACTATCTGGCTTGTCAGATTAACTGAACTGTACCTTGTTGTCAATACAGTAACTGAACAATACTTTTGACGCTTCAAATCACCATTAGCTATTTAACATAGTGTACAGCAGTGAAGGTGGAACTGTTGTGTGCTATAAATGAAAGATAACATGAGAATATTATTAAAACTAAATAGTTTGTATTTGTATTTATTCCACAACTAAAATGTAAGTTATTCTGCACTTGACCTGACAAAGTCTGCCTATTGCATTATCTCTAATAAGATACTAAACAGGAGTGTAACACACTGTACAGAGGGGTTTTATGAGTTTGTATGTAGTATGTGCCACGCTCTTGTCCGGGGCATTCTTGTTGGGCTATGCACATACTCTTACTTACACCTAGCTAAGACAGGAAAGGTCTGTTTGTGTTGCTCGTTTGTTGGAGTTCAATGTGTCATTATTGTCTCATGTAACATGCGCTTTTCTTTCTAACCTCTTGGCACTGAAAATTGCTGTACATCATGCTTCCCGTCACTCATTTACACACACAAGCACTCACACATTTAGATTGTGGTGGTGATAAGCTACCACAGTCCTAATCATTACACATGCATATGGATAGATTATGAAGATAAACCAAAATCATTATGTAATAATATTAGCAACAGTGTCATAATCATTTTTATTTAACTGTGACTTAAAAAAAGGACTGTTGGAGCGATTAATATTTCTAACCAGTCTTTAACTCTGTCAATTATCGACAGAATCAAATAGAACATGGTGGTTTCACCCAATAGGCTCAGTGCTATCAGGGCTACCGTACAGTTATAGTCCAAATCTGACCGTTCTGCCCCCATTATCATTACCTCTAGCGAGCAGAGTGGTCTCATCCATCAGACAGCTTGCCCTGTGACAGCCGCCAGTTATCAAGTGTGACTGCTGCTCCTTCCAATTTGTAAATGGGATTAGAGGGCATCTACAAATGATGAAACAATATCACTCTTCACCACACACCACTTGAGACAGCTGTCGCCACGAGCCCAAAAGCCACGGCTCACCTTCACTTTTACTTTTAGTGCCTAAAAACGCTGCAGCAACCTTGCCCAGTGTCACTTCCAGCCCTTTTAGTCTGTGGCTCTCCTCCCTTTACAATTTAGGTCATCCATTTTTATTTCTAGGATCTATTCATCAACTGAATGATTAAATCAAAACCACTGTTCACAGACTGGGAAAAACTATAAATCTTTTACATACTAAAGCAGAAATTAAAGTGAACATGCATTAATATCTGCAGCTAATGTTTTAAAAGTTTCAACTTCTAATTAAAATATACACAGTGCCCTAATAAAACGCCTAACTCTAAGAAAAGTACAGAACACATACAAAGAGGCCAGATAGCACTGAGGTTGGATTGTTTCTGTAGTCACTTAGCTCAGTCTTCACATTGGAATTGGTATTGCACCGGCCTCTAGTCTACTGTAGCTGTCTGCCTGAGCCCTTGTACCTGTCTGACTCAGTAATCTGCCAGAGAGCAGACAAACATCATGGGCCTTATCTCCACTTCTCAGGAGCAGCCAGGGAAGGAGGCAGTGGAAAGGAGGGTAGCCCAGCAGCAACACAGACAGGAGCGCTCATAAATTCAGTCGACACAAAAATACCTTCAGTTCATTAAACAGATATACACAGCTACATAGCGAGAACAGGCACACTCCAAAGCACATAAAACTTGCTCTGAAAAGAAGGGACCAAGTTTATCTGATTGGCACTATGTTTTGCTAAACTGGGAAGTTCAATGGAAAATAGCAAGAGCATAAACAATGCAGTAAACAAAGTGCGACCAAGATAAATTTAAAGCCCATGACAGACCAGGACCAGTTTTACATTTCAAGTAGGGCTCAGAAGGCAGATTTACCAAGTGGCAGTAATGAGTGTTGTGGTTTACACATACTGAGGGGCTTTTATACCACACCTGCTCTAAAGTGATATTTAGTACTAGCATCACATGCTAGACTGCACACGAGGGCACTGAAAGTGAAGCAATCTCATTAAAAGTCCACTAGGCTTAAGTGATTAAAAAGTAACTTTGTGTCAGTGGCAGAAGCATAGGCTCTGTGCTGGCCACAGTGTTCTGTGTTTGTTCTGACATTTGTGTTCAATGCATAGAAAAATAACCAAATGGTAAATATTAGGAGGTGTACGTTTGGGACAGGCAGCTGTATGAAAATGAAGGTTTAGCTTGTGGCATGGTGAGAGGAGAGAGTTTGGAGAAGAAGAAGTGTAAACACACTTTATGATTTATAGCATGCTTTTGTTTGATGCGAACAATGCATTTATACTTCCATAATTTAACTGTTGCTAAATCAAAAACTAACACTTTTTGCCAAGATAAATAAGTCAGACCTGAGGGATTTGCTGTGTTGTTTATGACACCATTAACAGTTAACAGAGTCCTCATACCCCTGGGGAACTGTGCCAAATGAAAAGAATTGCCGTTTCAGAGACAGTGAATCCAATTCACTGGTGCATGTAAAGCCTATAGACAAAACACAAAGAAATAGCTTTATGATATTCCATCCAATTCTGTTAAAGACTATAACCAAACTCTGCCCTCATCATAAACTACATTAATGCTTTCTTAAGTTCTGGTAAAAGCTTACATTTGAATCAGTTTTCTCCTCACATTACAGCACAGCTGTGAACTCCTCTTCTCAAACCCAGCAGCTTCTTGTCTTGAATCATCCCTCATCATCACATCATATATCTCCTGCTATCACCGTTTCCACTTGCAGACTAATGACATATTGTTTTTGGCATTTAAATGCCACTAAAATCAAATCATAAAATAAACTCGGATTAGTCCTGGCACATTGCAACTGTAGCTTCATGAAAAACACGGTTTTAACGCAAATCACCACAATTGTCATATTTATCATAAAAATTTGGCCAAATTTGCTCCAATTACTCTCCCTCTTGCTGCCAAAATACTGGTAATATAGAACTGACAAGTAAAACTGCAATGTAATATATATTTTATAATTCTATATACTGTAATAAACCTAGGTACCTATACATTTAAACTCTGCTGCTTTTAACATTTGGCACTGTTTTTCCTTAGACGTCTGCTTATCAATGGCTTTCTTATATTCCTATCTTCATGTGTCATGAGAAAATAGTTTATATCCTTAAAAACTACGTAAGAGAAAAAGAAAGTGTGCTACTTTAAAAGAGCTACTATTTTAAATGTTTGGATTGTAAGTAAATACAGGCTAAGTGCATCAACCAGGCTTCTCCATATAGCTCAGAATAGCAAACCCAAACTGATAAAGATTTCACATATCCGACATTATTCCGACATTATTATTATTATCAGACCTCAGGTTAAGAGCCCTATAAGAAGCCGAAGTACCAGCAATAAAATTACATGCAAAGAAAAATAGCACCAATGGTAAGTGCATCTTCAGAAGTAAACTTTCCCGATGGTTATCTAAGGAACAACAGGAGAGGGCAAACTAAGGCCCGGGGGCCACATGCGGCCTGTTGGTCTGTTTAATCTGGCCTGCCAAGCATTTACTAATAATTTATTAATAATTTAACACTACACATATTTCTTCTTTTTCTTCAATATTCTGCAGTGATCTGTTGATTCTACTACAACATGCTCCAAACGGTAACAACTATTCCTAGAGTTATTAACTCTATTCTCAGCAAGAGATTGTTTTCACTGGTTTTAGAGCAAACTGTAAAGAGTGATCTAAAACTGAGGAGGTGCAGCTGTGACTGGTGTTGAATATACAGTGTTTATTGAACATATTGTTGTTTAGCTTACAGTTCAAACGTGTATAAGTGAGTCCAACGTGTTGGCACGGCCCTCCACCAGAGTCCCATGTTCAAACGTGGCCCTTGGGAATAAATAATTGAATCAGGCCAATATGTCTTTGTCTATCCTGTTGTAATAGTTATCTTTATCTTCTTTTAGTTTATAAAGTCTCTTTGATTTTTGAGCATAAAAATCCCCTGAATCCCAGGACCACATTTTCCCATACATTAATTTACACAGATGGCAAAACACATGAAGGCTTGCACACAATTTCATACATCTCCCCCTCCTCTGCTTCGTCGCTGGCCATACCTTCAATAAACAGGGCAGGTGAGTAGCTGCTGATTACCAAACATCGTCCCCTACCTTTGATCTCCTGAGGTGTGGGACTCTAATCCATCTTGCAGCACAGGAGGCTGTCTGATCTGGGTAGTTGCAGTAGCCACTTAGCCTCTCCTCATCTCACAGACACACACAGCGCGTTCTTCTGCAGGAGTGTAGACACATTTGTAATTTGGTCGTCTGCTTGAGGATACTGTAAGGCGAGGGAAAAAAAACTTTAGAAAACAAAAAGTTCAGAATATAAATAAGGTGCCAATTCTGATATATAATATAGTATATGTTATGCTTAAATTCACAAATCATGGGAGATGTTATTGGTAAAACCCCCTTAAGGGATTTTAAACATTTGAAAAGATATATGATATGTCAGGAATTCCCTCCTATTCCAGCTCTGCTTTTTCCCAGGTGACCCGTTTTCCCTTTTCCTGCATGTTGTCTCAGCCTACTCCATTTTAGTGTATTTCTCCCTCAATAGTTTTGTCCTTGCAGCTTCCCACTACACTATTTTTGTTGAGCTGAATTTTTATTGTGCGTTAGTAACTGACTATGCTTTGTGGACAAAGAACCAACACATTCACCTGCTTCTTGTTTATAACTTGTCACTTTGTTAGCCGAATATTTTCACACAAGTTATTAGCACAGTTTATCTTTGATGATTTTTCTTCTTAAACCTGAAAATAAAACAGACAATTTCTTTCAGTAAAAGCTTATTGTGAAAACACATTTCTGGTTAAGAATTGCTTAGTGCATTTTTGTTATCTCATCCCCTACAATACAATTGGAATCTGCACTGTAAATCGTTTTCCCCCAATGTCCATTGCACCACTGACTTTAAAGTAGAGGGGCGATAGATTACAGCTGATTGTCCCACAGCTCGACACGCGCGTCACCAGCGGATTATTCTTTAGGATTTATCTTTTTTTTTTTTTTTTTTTAGAAAAAAATTAAATCTTTTTTCATTCTTTTTTAAGAGCTTTCATGTCAGTAAGAAACAATGGCTAGCGGAGGAGTGTAAGAACATCGCTCAACTCTGACAAAAAAGTTTTAAGTAAAAGCATCTGGACTCAGTTTTCAAGGAGAAGACGTTTCGTCACTAATTCAAAGAGACTTTATCAATTCCGAGATCAACTGGTAAGAGAGCTGAGCTTAAATCTCTAGTGGGAGAAACCAAACCTGTTGGACCAGGCTGTTGTGGTCTCACAGCCGTTGGTCACGAAAGGGAGGTGTGACTCCAGATGTGGGAGTTGTTAAGGCTCAGGAGAGTCATTAGTGTCACTGTTCAACTCAGGTGCTGTGTTTGTTGTTCCAGGGTGAAGCTCTTTTGATTTAGGTTTCAGAACACTGTTATAAATACTAGGCAACATGAATCTGAGGCCACCTCCTCTGTTCAATGAGGGCTCTTGAAGTCTCTTGGTATTAGAGACAAAACGTCTTCACCTTGAAAACTGAGTCCAGGTGATTTAACTTAAACCTTTTTTGTCAAGATGTCCTGGTTGACTGAGAACCTCCACAGACATCGCTCAACGCTTCTCGCGTCATTTAAATCACCTATATGAGGAAATTCTATTTGTCATTTGGAGAAAGAAAGTAACAGTAACTGCCCGTAGAAAATGAAGTGCGCATGTATTCAGTTGCAGCTGGTAATATTGAAATTCTCACCATTTAAAACTTTAATATCTTGTTTTTTTATCAACACAATGTCACACATTCTTGCCCAGTATCTCTGAGTTTTATCTGGAAGTAGTTACATCATCAATTACTGCATAATTCTCTCATAATTCAGCATATACAGTACATAATAACAGACAGTGACCATAAGCCTGCTTTGGTCTAGAAAAGGGCTCAAATCAAGTTGTTTTCAGGAAATGAAAACAGAATCTTGTCTAATATGTCCCTGGCCATAAGTGCAAGAAGTTTGTCTATTTTTGTTCCTGATCTAAAAAACTTTCCAAACCGTGATGTGATCTAAACCGTGTGTCTTGTAATCCGTTGCACCACTACTTTAAACAGTTTCCCTAAACTCACATGTATTACTATTCACAATAAGGCCTTTCCACAGTAAATGAGAACGTAACTTACAGGATGAACATTAATCTTATGTCAATGCATTTTAATGGCACACTTCCTCTGGAGAATTAAACATACAAACAACCAACACTCTTACACTGTGGAACCATATGTTTTTTAACAAGTATGTATTTGTTGCCACAAATATACAACACATTACATTAAAGTGGACAGTTGAGAAATTTTGTCCATTAGCAAGCTTTTTGTTAAAATGTTTACATTAACAAAAAAGAATACCAGCCATAATAAACCAGTCTCTTGTGTAAAGTATAATTACAGAAGTGTGTATAACACACAGAATCGTTCAGTTTTATTGGGTTATAAATCAGTCTGTGACAGCAGTAGGTATTGTGGTTTAAAGTGGAGCCGATCTGTACCATATGGCAATAAAAGATAGCGTGGAAGCGCACTTTCACTATAGCTTTAATTAATTTCATTCTTGTGTGATTAGAACATTATAAAGGGTAACTACACAGTAACAAAAGTAAATATTAATACAGCTTGTTCTTTTGGGGGATGCGTCTACAGGCCAATAAATCTTTTAATCTCTATTCTAGGCATCACATAAGCTCTTATATTGTTTACCATCTCTTCGCTCGATTGTTCCCCTGATTGTTTTATTTTTGTGGTTTTGATGCAGACCTATTTGTTTGATTCCTCTGTCAACAGATGTTCAAATAGATTAATGCTCGTACTTTGTAATTTATCCACAACTTAGAGAAACTGCCAAGCACTGCTACCAACTTTTGTCCTTAAAAATCCTCCAATACTTGCACACAGATTAATCAATTTTGTGTTCAAAGCACAGTTTTATTCAGCTGGGAATCCACTTCCCTGCAATTACTGGCAAAATATATATATTTAAGAATGTATATTTCAAGCTTTGAACAATTTACAGTGCAGACCCAGAATGAAAGGTTAGATCAAATGAATATTTGAAGCACTTGAAGGGGATATGGGATAAATAATAATGGGAAAACTTGTGAAGTGCTGACATATGTAAAGTTTCAGCAGAAAGGATATTGTTGCTGAATGTTCCTTTAGCCTCTCTCTCCATGCACCTTGGTCCCTCTCGTTTCATTATTCTTTGTGCCTTAAAGCTCCAGGCACCTGTATACAAACCAAAGCTACAGATTCTGTTTCCTGCCAAAGGACAACAGTCCCTATTGTACAACCTGCCCTCACCATTTAGATGGCTTGTAACTCCTAAATCTTTATAGCTGTGACGCTGCATCAAAAGCCTGAGGTAACGCTATCAGATATCAAATATAGAGTGTTGCTCCTAAATGTCATCATGCTCAGTTATTTCCCATTACATCAACTTTGACTGACATTTTAAGCAGCAGCAATAAGCAATGCATATCTGCAGTAGAGAAACCATTCCTTGTGGTTTTTCCTCGCCTCAGAAACAATGTATTTACTGCCACAGCGATAAATCCAAGGTGTATGTCATGTGTGCAATGGACATGACTTGTGGATATAAATTATGTGGAGTCAGGGATAAGCATTGAGCTTTGGGTTAGACGACTGCTGGTGTGCTTCGGATGTAGCTTCAAGGCACATTTTAAATTACACACAACCGCTGTTAGTGGTGAAAGTGCTTGAAAATTGTTCTTGACTATTTTGGGCCAACTGCCTTTACCCTAAAGCTTCTGTATTCTGCAAAATAACACACTCAACTGAAAAAAAAAAAAAAACAATAGCTATGGCAAGGCTTCAATTCAAATCAGACTAACCCAAGGGTAAATTCAGTTGTTAGGTCTCCTTCTTTCCTATAAAATACATCTGTATTTATGGACCAGTCCACCATGTTCCATGTTGTATAGGTGGACACTATTTCACTATCTTCACTGATGGTCACAGTTGGCTCCATCTATAAGTTCTCTATGAGGCTCCTGTATTCCTCTTCCTGTCCATTTTTGAAACAAAGCTTTATTGTTGTATCGTCTGAATATTTCTGGATGGGGCAGGACTCTGGATGATGTAGTGAACAAAGTGCAAAGGCGAGGTACCTCAGAACAACTCTCCAAGTAGCTCAACTAAGACTCAATGAATCCTACAATTTAATCCATCCTTTACAGACAGAACTACCAGGGTTAAGTGGGGGTCCTAGGCGCAAGTACAGCCCAGACCTCAGACCAGGACTGGGGCTGGAGAGGAAGACTCAGGAAGACTCAGACCAGGGTAATGTGAGTGGGACAATAGACAATAAACCCCGGTCCAGACAGAAGAGCAGTAGGTGCAGAGCATCAGGACTGAGCCTCACACAGCTGTACTGGAATTATGTAGTTACTTTGTGTTAACTCAGTTGAATTATTACTGCTTCAAACTCTGAGATTAGGCTACATCAGCGTGAGGGCACGCTCTCACTCAGGTTAGTTTGCATTGTGGGGCTGTGCTGCTGTCAGCCCGGGGGACACTGCAACCCTGGGTTAAGACCTATCAAAGTTTCTTGGGGCCGTTTTCCATGTAGCCTGCACTAAACAGGAACCAATAAAGCACTAGTCAGTCCAAACATATAATCCTACTCCCGGTCTCCATAAAGACGAGCTCAGCAGCAGGGAGTGCTGTGCTGGAGGTCAGTGCTAAAGCATAAGCTGCTGTGGGAATGTGAGTTTACCTACTCCCATGTTAGTCTAAAGTGAAAAATCTAAATATTACAAAAAAACAATGTTTTGGGGATTTTAGTTTGAAAGAGAATAACAAAAGAATGAACCATACATGGATTTATTCTAAACTTTATTGGTCAAACTTGATTTGTCACTCAGCAAACCAACATATATGTATTTCCAATCAAATGTAATGTTTAGTTGCCAATTTATTGTCAAACAGTTGCCACATCCAATGCCGTCATCTGACTGAAGACAAATGTATCTGTACATTGTTTAGTTTTGACAGAATTTATGTATTCATCATATAGTGTGAGATACACAGTAAAGAAATGCATGTAAATATACAAAATATATATTTTTTGTTCTGTTTTATGGTAAAATGTAAATAACAATGACACCAGCATTTTGTAAAAGTTCAGGGTTAATGTTCTGGCAAAATAAATGTTGTTTTGAGTTGAAATACACTATGAGAATAAATGTTAAAAACACGAGAAGCTCTCTGCCATTTTCATTCTGTAAAAGTAGCTCTCTGAGGAAAAAGGGTTAGGGACCCTAACCCTTTTTCCAGCCTAAATTTAAAAATTGTATTTGATTTACCACCATAATTATTTATTCTAAAAAATAAAAGTTAAAAAAGTTGGAAGCTTAAGTTCCTTTTAAAGAGACTTCCATCCATCTATCTTCTACCGCTTATCCGGGGCCGGGTCGCGGGGGCAGCAGTCTAAGCAGAGACGCCCAGACTTCCCGCTCCCAGACACCTTCTCCAGCTCTTCCGGGGGGATACCGAGGCGTTCCCAGGCCAGCCGAGAGACATAGTCCCTCCAGCGTGTCCTAGGTCTTCCCCGAGGTCTCCTCCTGGTGGGACATTCCCGAACACCTCCCTAGGGAGACGTCCGTGAGGCATCAGAAACAGATGCCCGAGCCACCTCAGCTGGCTCCTCTCGATGTGAAGGAGCAGCGGCTCTACTTTGAACTCCTCTCGAGTGACCGAGCTCCTCACTTTATCTCTAAGGGAGTGCTTGTATCCAGGATCTTGTTCTATCGGTCATGAGCTTTGGGTCATGACCGATAGAACAAGATGCTTTAGGTGAGAGTAGGAACGTAGATTGACCAGTAAATCGAGAGCTTTGCCTTGCAGCTCAGCTCCTTCTTCACCACAACAGACCGGTACATCGACCGCATCACTGCAGAAGCTGCACCGATCCGTCTGTTGATCTCACGCTCCTTCCTTCCTCACTCACTCGTGAACAAGACCCCGAGATACTTGAACTCCTCCACTTGAGGCAGGATCTCTCCACCAACCTGAAGTGGACAAGCTACCCTTTTCCGACTGAGAACCATGGACTCAGACTTGGAGGTGCTGATCCTCATCCCAGCCGCTTCACACTCGGCTGCAAACCGTCCCAGTGCACACTGAAGGTCCTGGCTTGATGGAGCCAACAGGACAACATTATCTGCAAAAAGCAGAAACGAGATCCTGTGGCATAATAAAACTGAAATTTACAGCTTTATGTTGATTTAGTTCTAAACGTGTGGTACTTTTCTGTGCAAAGCCGGTCTAGATGACATATGCAGATTAATCTTTCACCATGAAATCAATGTAATATGGAAAGGGCACGAGAGCAGTATGGATTTTTTTCAGTTTTCGCTATGGCGTGGCTATTAATCCCTATATGTAATCTGGGAATAGGGACCAACGTGGCTAAGAGCACGACAGCTGCAAAGAGCTGCTGCAGTCGAGGCAACACGTTGGGAAGCTTTTGATTTATTTGCCCTTTAAACAGCAGCAGCAACAAGCCACACTAAAACCCACTGTAGTTGCCATCACCTCACCTTCAAGAGACACGTCCGACTGAAAGGTTTTAGGAATTACTCATCCAAGAGAAGCTTCAGATGTCCTCTATGGAGATCAAGATGTACTGTATTTTATGTGTGTTTTAACAGAGCTTAAGCTGCTTTTACTGAAAATAGAGTTTATGATAGAGCATTAATATTAATTGAGTATGTCAAGTATTTAAAGTGGTTTGTAGGGCTGCACAATATTGGATTGAACAAAAACTATTTAAAATATTGTGATAATGATATTACTTGCAATATTTGAATGGGGTTTTATAGGTAAAACAATTAATAATGCTCTGGGCACTTCCTCTCGCTAAATCTGAATCAAAAATTGCACTAGGACTAAACCATGACTTTTTCATTTGGACCAGAGTTTGATTTAAAGCTTTATTTGGACAATTTGGAGGATTTTGACAGCAGAACAGTATATGTTGGTGGGAGAAAACATAGTGACCAGAGGAAACCCACCCGAGGGGAGAACATGCAAACACACAATTTTGTGATATATTGTGCATTCCTAAAATTAGTATTCTGATTTACTGATATTTACTCAGCTCAGCTTGTCTTCAGACCTGTTGATCCACTGCCACTGATCTCGAGACTGAACTGTGCGGCTGCCCCTTTAGTTATGACGGAATATACTGTAGCTTCCCTATCAGCTTGTGCCGTGACCCCAATTGGAGAGCCATATTCAATGCAACACACAAGAGAGATGAGAGGCTACAGTGAGCTGGCCAGGCAGGCTGCAGGGGAGCGATAAAGCTTTTAGAATTCACAGGCTGTCACTACGTCGGCCTCGATACTAAGCCACACAGTCCTCCGCCAAGTCGCAGGTGGCAAACAGACGTCACCTGTAAAGTTGTGTACAGTGACATGAGAAATGAAGCATGAGCCCACTGAGAGGTTAGGCATTACACTACAGATTTAAACACTAATCCATTTATTGTTATGTACAGTTGTGCTCATTAGCTTTTAAGCAGAATTTGTGATTGTTTGGTAATTTTTCAGAGAATTTGAATAATAACACAAAAACCTTTCTTTCACTCATAGTTAGTGGTTGGGTGTGAAGTCATTTATTGTCAAACAACTATGTTTTCTCTTTTTAAATCATAATGACAGAAACTACCCAAATGACCCTGATCAAAATACCCTGGTGATTTTGGCCTGATAACAGGTTTGAATGGTTACTAAAGGTAACATTTCGAAACTAAAAATAAAAGCATTAGAATATGAATTCTCCCAAAAACCTGTTCTGATAATCAGACTTATGAATAAAAAAAGTTTTGCCATACCCTCAATGAGCAGAACTTACTAATTTTAGCATGAAAAGCTTAGACTGACTAATTTTTACGTGTTTTATGCATAATAAATTTCGAACTTACTGCAGAACCAAATCCCCCTTGTGGGCTGCAGTTGAGAGTCTAAATGGATATAAATACTGAAAGTGAACCAGAGCAACTCGACCTTTTGCCTGAAGACCTGAAGATATTTGGTTACATATTTCTTTCAAAAATCCCTTAAGAATGCAAATGAAGAGAGAACAAAGATGATGAAAACCAAACAGTTTCCTTCCTAGACTGTTAAGTGTCTGCAATCAAAGAGCTGAGGGATTGTGGCAGACAGAACAATGGGTACACAATAAGATTAAAGACAGACATTTTTAAACGAATGGCCTTGGAGAGACAGCCAAAGGGAAAGATGAACTGAGATAGAGAATTAAGCACAGGGGGAAGGCATATTAGGAGCTGGAGAGGGTGAGTAAGTGGCAGACTGCCACTCTGGCCACTGCAGGACAGAACAGACTCATTTAGGCGTCTGCAGTCAACGCTGCTGAATGGCAATAGTGCTTCCTCCGCTGCTGGTTTCAGGGACGTGCCTGGAGTGTAGAGTAGCCTTCTTCCTGTGGCCTGGGGCCTTAAATCAGTTCTGCACTAGACACACCGACGAGCAGCTGCACACACTCTCTGGCCCACTGTTTCCCACTGCCTTCTCAACAGAGATGCCCCATTTGCTCACTCTGACCTGAGGGTGAGACTTCACAAGACAATATTGATCTTAAACTTAATAATATTTAAGAAAATAGAAAATAAGTCCCATATAACCAATATAGAGGTAACAGACAACCAGATACAGTGTGACAGTGTTCAAAATTAGTTTAGA
This sequence comes from Neodontobutis hainanensis, assembly GCA_024349245.1. Lineage (NCBI taxonomy): Eukaryota > Metazoa > Chordata > Actinopteri > Gobiiformes > Odontobutidae > Neodontobutis > Neodontobutis hainanensis. Next base: position 11,703,559 of record JALDNG010000020.1, on the reverse strand, counting down.
AGCTGATGCAACATTATGGACTTTGAAAAACTGATGAGGTAGGCCTGCGGTGTACTGTCCTGCCAAAAGCACAAAACCTCACTAAGACTTATTACAGTGAGAGAGTGAGTGGAAGCAATAGCAAAAGCACACTTCAAATGCAACGTGTCCTTGCAAATCCCTTGGGTGGGCTGAATTACCAAAGCTATGACTTTGAAAGCTGCTGGGCTTTAACCTTACCTCAGGACACCAGGTGTTCATATATCATGCTGTTGTTCATGTTCATTTATAAAACAGACTGCAACATTCCCCCCAGAGTGATCACAACTATATGCTTAATTTAGCAGAGGTCCTATGAAAGTAAAGGCTTTCAGAGGAGTGGGTTTTATTAGATGGAAACCCCACTGATGACTCATGAATGCCAGCAACATGCATTTTGGACAGACTTGTGTAGTCCACATGAAAGCTTTTGTGTTTAAACCATTATCCATCTGTGTGACATCAAAAGTGACAGCCAGGGGAAGCCCTTTTTCCCCTTTTTTATTATTACTTCTCTAATGAGCTTTGATGCATTTGGGAGGTTAGTAAATTTACACTCTTTATGAAGAGTGAGAGTTATCATAAATAATCATGCATATATGCAGTGCAGTCTATGCCCATATTTCTTTCAGACATTAGTTTTTGTGTTTCCCTGTTGTCCTACCAGTCCGACATACACTGGCAGTCAGGTATTTGTCAAAAGAAAGCTGCTGGTACCAACTAGAGCCTTTGAGTTTCTGCATAAGTGACTGCACTCACTTTAATTTACATACTTACAATTTGTCATTTTAACAGCAAGAACCTGTGATTGTAAATCATGCTGGTGTACTCATAATTACAAATGCACACAAAGCGGCGTTCACAAGTTTCGGAAAATTGTATTTGTAAAGATTTAATGGGGGAATAGAAACTCTTTGAAGGATTATATTCCCTACATCTTTCCTTAACATTGCAAAAGGATCACAGCTAAGACAGTATCACAGAAGCTGTAGGCTGTAATATTTCAACAATTCATTTCATTAAAACCTTATCTTTTTTAGTAAAATGATCTCTTTACGACCACAAACCATCATCCTAATTATGATTTGAACCTGCAGGCTTGATTTTATGGCCTAATCTTACCGTAATCAATACTGCACATGAAGAGTTCTGATGAAAATGTGCTTTAAGTGCCAATATGCCTCTGTTGTTTTCCCTCACTGATGTTCTATATTCATGCCTTTGATTTGCGTGTTCATAATCACCATTCACTCTGTTAACAGCACCACAATCACACAAACATGTACTGGCTGACCTGCTCTACCTCCTGAGCCACGGAGCTCATGGTGTTATACCATAAGAGCAGCATCTTAACACCACAGACCAAACTGGCACCGGTTAAATAAACAAAGACACTCCCCTGCTCAGCTAACACCTTGACACACTCCTTGTGTTTGGTTGGACTAGACTGCAGCACATATTAAAAAAAACGAAAAAAAACATGTCATGTGTTTGTAATCCCCTCTGCGTCTTTCTGGACCACTTTGTGTTTCCATTGAAGAGAATATAAAAGGAACATTCAGAGAAAGGAGGGTTTATTTGAGATGGAGAGCTGAGTGCTGGCAACAGACGTAACCTCGTTTCTTGCTGTGCGTGATTCATTCTGTTGTTTATTAGAGCTGGTTCCTGTCCGTCATTCTCAGTCCCGGTAAACTGTGAGGCAGTGCAGTCAGTGAGGGACACTAGATCTGTGCAGAGTCGAAGCAGGAGTGTGTTCACTGACTGTAGACACAATAATAAAAAACAACGTGGGGGACTATTCGACCAACACACTTTTCATTAACAGTGACCTCACTGACTAAAGAGTTGGCAAGTAATTAGATGGAAAGGTGTGTAATAATATCTTTAAATGTGGTCGTAATTATGTCACATTTTTATCTGTATTTAACCAAACTCATCTTTTTTCTCACTACCAAATTCATCTCAATCAAAGATTGTTTGACAATCTGTCAGTCAGTCTGAGATCTTCAGTTTAAACTGAGCATAAGGCGTGTGGGTGCCTACCAGCTAAACAAATAAAGCCCACGTGACGCAGAATAGCACAGCTCAAAAGATCTGTCCCTTGATCTTTTTTGATTCAAGTCCACTTGAATCATAGGTCCTTCAGCAGCTAAATCTGAAATAAAGAGTGCTTTTGTCTGGAAAGTAGTGCTGAACAAGTTTATAATGTGGATGCAACGGACAACGAAGTTAATTAACGTTTCATTTTGCCCTACCAACACTACACAGCTCTTAAACCCAGACTGTTTAATGTAGAGACTGTATTTCATGTTCAACATGCACCACAACAACAAGTCTGACCAGAGACAATCAATAACATGATGCCAAGCTGCAGTAACATACTATATGTGCCGTTTTTACATGGCACATACTGAACCAATGTCACAACCTGTGGATATAGAAATAAACATATATTTAAAGGATTTACTTAAACTAAAACCTATAACAGACATCATTCTTTGTGTGAATTGTTTTTTTTGTCCAATGCTGTATGCACTGATAAAGAAGTCTCATAGATAAATCCAAATCTTTAACATTCTGTAAGCCCGCTGTACTTCCCCATAATTTATATTGAGGTGTCAAGCTAAACGTTTTCAACTTTGTAAAACTTTGTTCTTTGCTTCCAAATTGTAACACATAGAGGGCCCTTTAGCTGTTTTTATAGATAAATCTGCAATGTACAAAGTAGGATTCAGATTAAGATTCAGGTCTCCTCGTATCTCTAACTTTGTATAAATGTCAATTTCAAATGAAACACACTCTCTGAGCAGTCAGCACATTAATATGCCCGTGGTGCATTGTAGCCTGACACTCAATGGCAGTGGCTACAGACTGTGACATGTACTGCGTGACCTCCAACAGCTGGACATCTGCAAACACCTGCTACCGTCCCACACATTGGATAGGACATATGTCCAGCACAGTGCCTCAGGCCATCACTTATGTCTTCTAACACGGATCATTTCCCTTTTGTAAACAGCGTTGAATCCAATCGGCTCAACATGAAGGGAGTCGTCCTCTGCAGACTGAAAGAGCGGGCTTGTTTGGTGATTAAAGAGGATCACAATCAGAAAGAGGCAGCCGTCATACTTTCAGCCTATTCTCTCTGCAACACGCCCCTCTCGTTTCGTCTGCTCTGCTCTTCTCTCCTTCCCTCTGTTGCAGCCGTTGCGACTAGTCAGTGACTGGAATTTAATCAGCTTTCACCAAACACAGAGGTGGCCCCAAGCAACAGCGCTGGAGTGGTGAATCTGAGCGAGGAACATGCTCTGTTTTCTAATTATGAAAGTAGGGCCAGATAGACAGTTCTAACATTGTTGTAATAGTCGTGGCTAATATGAGTGTGTTTGGATAAGACAGAACTAAGTGGGGTAAGGTCAGCACCAGTCCATCTGGAATTCAACGTGATGATGAAGGGACAAATCAAACCAAGTGAGTGGAACCATGAAAGCATGTGTAGTCTTAGAACAATCACATACATCATCAAGGCCACTGTTTTTCATCCAGGTTTCAACAATCAATCTGCAGAAAAGACAGCGCATATAAGCCGTAGAAGAAACCTGTCAACTTAAATAAATATGAAAACAAATATTCTGGGCGCACCACCACAGTAATTGCACGTGTGCACGTCTTTCTGAAAGTTAATACCCGTTTCACTTTCTGCCTCAATCCCGTTTATAAATTTGAAAACAATGAAATCTCTCAAATTTCCACCTCCAAAGTGGAGGCGTTCTGCTGGATGCCCCACAAATTAAATTCATTGGAATCTCCACCTCTCCAAGTCTTTCACAGCCACTCCATCACCTTATGTGATAAATGGCCTCACTCTCCAGAACAAATAATTCTTTTGCCTGAAATGTCCTGTGTTTCATTTTCTTGCATTTGCATAAGCTCGAGGAGATGGAGGCCATTATCGAAATGGCTCCATCCCGGCTGTCTGTTATCAAAAAGAGGAAGATTGCACTGGAACTTTTGTGTTGCTTCTAGAAGCCATCACAGAGCACTTTATTCCATAAAACTAAAAATCCCAAACAGCCACAGACGACAGAAAAGCATACAATATAACACCGCAGCTGTTTGTTAGGACAAAACCAAAGCACGCTGTAGAATTGATTCATTCACATTCATGTAATCATAGCATTTGTTTATCATATGAATATCAATTAGGAGTGTGGATATATCACAGAGAACCTACTGAATAATCACATGTGGAAGCTCTCTTCTTTACACACATGCTGCATGAACATCAAATGCTTCAGTCTTCAGGTCAGACATTTCCTTCAAAGTGGTCATAACATTTGAATGCCTTCCCCACACATCCTGTCCTTTCACCGTGTCATTCATTTGCTTTCCAGGTGCTCATTAATTAAACCGAACCCCAATGTCACACATGAAGGTGAACAAAAGATCACAGAAAGTGAAATGTAATATATACTGTAAATTGCTATTGTTGGGTCATTTTTGACAAACGAAGAAAAACAAGTTAAACAGCAGAATTAATTGTACAGTGCAAGTCTTTGGACTGTTTTATCCTGCCTTATTGGCCATTCAATGTCTTAGAATTGATTTGACATTGGTGCAGACGCTATGAAAGCTTTTTACATTTATGATACACTTATAACTGTCATTCTAGTTGTCAAAAGCCTTTATTCATTACCTATTACCAGTCTGATTCACCCTACACATTAGATACTGAAGAGGTTTTCTCTGAATGACTTTCACTAAATCACCCTAACTGCAGAGCAAAGTGCACAATGTTTCCAGTAACTCTAAGACTTCTCAAATACATCGCAAATATAGAGTAAGAGACAACACAGCCCTAGCCCTAGAAACAGAAAAAGTATGTAGCAACCCTATTCATTAGCACATATTATGCAGTATGTGAAGCCCTTTCCATATGATAATACCTGATTCTCAGCAAATGGCAGAAAGACTGACTAGAATACTAAACATAACATTTTATTTGTTACAGTCAACAGGGGACACATGCAGAATGCCCATTAACAGGAGACGCACCAATAACATGATCACAGAAAACTAAACATTTTATTAGAGCAATGGAACAACAGGACGCTGTACTACTGCATTGAACACAACAAATAGTGGCTAGCCTCATAAACTCACACCAAACAAGAGCCCTACTTGATGCGTGCAGGATTTAGCGTTTGTTCAAAGAGCTGCTTGTACTGAGCAGAACCGTACCTGGCGTCACTTTGAAGACAACAGGATATCAGCAGCCGCCTATTCAGCCAAGAACTGAAATGGATTATATTATAGTAAAATCGCAACAGCCCTGATTCTATTACATGCTCAAATATTAGCAGTGTGTGGGCTTGAAATAATGCAGCAGAAGTTTAAACAATTTATCAGAAAAAAAATCTTTATCAGAAAGTACCACTACTTGTCACGCTAGTAACATTCTGTAACATATAGTGCTTATGTCTGAATGTATATTGTGGCACTAATTGTGTTGGAATGAGGCTATAATTACTGTCTTACCACTGGTAACAGTAACATGGCCTTGCTGTACAAATGGAGCCATTGCCTCTGATACTGAGCTGCATCTCTATTCCAGTCCTCCATTGTAGTTCACACAGCCTTGTACTCAATGCGCACATTGCTCTATGATTATTTTAAAAAGAAACATGACGTAAGAACGCACAGATGAAGACATTTGAAGGATAAAGGTACAGAAGAAATCACAAAAGTCAATATTGTTGAGAGATGATCAGTTGACCTTGGAGCCAAAAGTGTTTTAATTCAATGTTTTATAATGAAGTCACTGAAATGTATCTTTAGCATTCTGTTGTTAACATTCATCTTGCATCATTTGACTGTGATTCAAAGCAGAAATAAAGGTTTACCCTAAAGAACACTGAAACAGATTAAATCACATGTGGTTCAATTTTATTCTCCTTCTTTGTGAGATAACTGAGTAACTGAAGATATTCTCAAACTCAGCTTAATGAAAATGTCAAGCACACGGTGGTCATTGGTCTCATTCAGAGCACAGTGTAACCCCTTGTTTCCTCTACTACAGACAGCCTGTTGTAGCTGAAAAATAATCAGCTTTGAATACACTATTCAGTTTGTACCCATTCACTGTTGTAAATAAGATGTGGAAGTCTTTGTTGAGTGTCACAGGAGACTCCTCACTAAACATATAGTAAAAACCCACACAATCACTAGGTAAAGTAAATATATACTTGAAGAAGAATATATACTTAAACTGACAGGCTCACATTTTCACTGCAAGAAGTGGTCAATGTCAAACAGTTTCATCTGTATAACTCTGCAATTAAGGCAAAGTAAAGACTGTGTGACTTTTTATTCACAGAAGCATAACCAAACTATTATTAAAAAATATGACAGACCTTTGGAGTTTGGATTTAGCAACAGCTTATTCTAGAGAAAACAGAAAAACAAACAAAACAGAAAAACCCTAGCACTACAGAAAAGGCTGCCTTAAAAATAACAGAACATTTTCTGATATTCTAATAATATAATTGTCAACAGAATTAGGCTGCACAATATGCACCAAATATTTTGTCATAACATTATAAACTATGGCAATAGCTACAGTATGTCAGAAAGACTTGCTTGCACAGCATGATTATACAATTATGATAATAATATGCTTATATTATTGAAACAGCAGCTTAAAGTGTGGTGCTAGTGCAAATGTAGCAGCATCAGGAAAACAGTAGACAATACTACTTTTACAAATGCAAAAGGGACATTCAAATATTGAATAAAAAACATTTTGGTTGGCAAGGTCTCGTCAGAATAATGTGGACATGTAGATACGTGGAGTGAGAGAAGATTGTTGCGATACATTACAGCGCCACAGAAGCTGAAAGCCTGGCTGTTCAGTTTTCTGTTCAAGACTGAAATGGAAGACAGTTGGATCCATCACTGAACACAAGAGTGTGAACTTTGTTAAAATAGCATCCATTTAACATTAATGTAACCTGGAGTGTTTAATTGAGCACAATAAACACCTATAAATAATTCTCTAATACATATTGTCTACCTTAAAAAGTCTCCATCCATTTAATGAAACTGTATAGACTGTAATAAAAATAAGCTACAACATAATGTATGTGTGCTGCAGACTTGTACTGCTGCATTTCCATGCCCACGGGTCTCTGCATCTTTTCCAAAAAGTTCTGGATCTTTTTTTACGGGCAAAGGACCTGTAATATCTGCCTGTCAAATGGAAGTAAAACTTGAATTGTGTGTCACCTGGGTAAATGTTTTGTACCTGCATGTCTCTGTCCCTCCAAGAGTCTCATCTCAAATGATCCAGTAACAAGCCATCTGTCATTGTCATTGTAATTAATCTGCTGCTATTTAGTGGATAATAAGAAGCTGCTGTGTTTTGTGCAGCTTCACGTCCCAGAGAATTGTTTCCGGTCTCTGTTAATATGAGGGGAAAAAAAGAGAGCAATACAATAAAAAAGAGAGAACATGAAGGCTAATAGTGTTGCCATGCAGATGTAAGAATGTTTACCTTTCACCTAAAGGCTGCTTATCATTGGAAAACCAATCGCATATGACACAAGTCCTAAAAGCAATCAACAAAAGTTCCTTTTTGTGCCTTATGAGGCATAAGATGTGTCACGCATCACACAACATATGGTTAAATTATGATATCAAACCCATGAGTATGATAATGGTGACCCTTACACATTTGCTTTTATTATTTATGGGAAAGGTGTTAATCCCACTGAAGATAACACTGAGGCATGATGGCACATGGAAAAAGAAAAAAAAATGCAATCACGTGAAAATTAAAATCTGGAGAAGAAGGGCTGCTCCTGGAAATTGCCCTGCCACATGTAATATCTCATGCCAAGACTTTGCTCCCAATATTCATTTTCCATCACTTCCTTCTCTTGGAAAAACATACTGTCGGTGAAATTATATATACATATCCTTACTTGACAGAGACAGAAGGTTCATAGCTTATGATATGTATTTTCATTACAAGTTTTGCGTGCCACCAGCTGTATACATAATATTAGAGATACACAGCTGGCAGCGGACCTGTGGATTGATTATACCTTCAGAAAATTTATGAAACAGGGCTGCCAAGGTAGAGCGGAAAAGGTAATTTTGCAGACGTAAAAATGGGTCTATTATCGTACAGAGTCTTTTCTTTTATAAATATAACAAAATCGATCGGTGCTGTCAGAAATGGATTGATGCTATAGCAACAGAGCTGTGAAAACTGTATGATGACATGAACCTATGAAATCTGAGTCAAATTAATAGAGTTACAAAACCCAACTCACCTGGCTCAATGGGAATGACATCAGCTTTAAATCTCATTTACGCCGTAAATAGCACAGCTCAACGAGAAATCACTGTCATCCAATCAGCTGCATGGCAATGAGGTAACAACATGACTAATGTGGGCAGAATTATGTTAGAAGTGGTCTTTGTGAGCCTCACAGATCACTTTATTTGGAATGTATTTATTGCCACAAGCTTCCACTA
>JALDNG010000020.1:11032500-11040000 GCA_024349245.1 Neodontobutis hainanensis | reverse complement strand
CGGCAACACACCATTGCAAGTTTTACTAGTCTGCCACATTTACAGACTTCTCAAATCGTTTGATACTCTTAATGGAGACTGCATGTCATACTGTTATTTTTATTCTATGCTATAAACCAGTCCAACAGAGCTAAGTACGAACACAAAAGTATAATTGTTAGATAGTGACCGGCAGAATGTTAAAAGAGAAGGTGTGTGGTAAAGAGACAGTGATGCTGATGTATCTTGTCAATAGACACATGGCTGGGTTAAACACACTGGCATTATACAACCACCTCCAGGTCACCTTCTGTACACCATTGTTTGTGTCTCTGCAATAAGATCATGATCATGTTCTTCAGTACATGCAAGTATTTGTATGCATTTGTGTGTGTCTTCTCCCTCCATTGCTCTCCTCTACCACAGTGATGTAGATAGGACCTCATTAGTGTATGACTGTTCATGATATCTGACTCACTTTCTCTGGCCCATTGTGTTCCTCTGTTTTGTTGTCCCTGAGGAAAACAGGAGGAGAATGGGGAATAAGCTTTTCTCCTCTCAATCCAGCGCTCTTGACCCCTTCAATCTACTGTCATCTCCCGCCTGTCCTTCCCTCCAGCTATATCCTTTCACAAGCTTTTGACACCTCTGCAACTTCACCTCATTTTCCCATACTAATTCAGGAAGGGAATAAAATGCAGAGGCCATATCAGTTTGCACTGTGAATCAAATTATTTTCTGCCACAGTAAATTGAAACACTGACTTGTGTGCAGATCAGTTTCTGATGCAAAATGTCCCCAAAACAAATAATTAAAATAATCTAAATGGCTCAAAATAAATGAAATGTGTCCTGCACTGTAGCACAACATCTTTCTATAGGTATGCCTTGTTTTCACCTTATTCTTCTTTTGGTTTTCTTTAGCTGCCCAGTGAGTATGAAGCCAACCCAGAGCTGCTGTACTACCGAATCACACACCTTAATCACCGGCAGCAGTACCTGATCTGGGCTGCAGCCGTCAACACCGCAGGACGGGGCAACTTTAGTGATAAGGTCACAGTGGAGCCAGCTGCTAAAGGTAAGCCTACATGCAGATATTGTGAAGCAAGTATAAAGTTACGTGCACTTACATAGCACATGCTTAACCAAAATACATTCCAAAATACAATTGCCAACTCAGCAGTGGAATTTTAATCTTTAAAACAATGCAATGAATTTAAATATGTAGGTATTACTGTTAGTTTGCAGACTATACATTATTTGGCTTCCCTGCCTTTTTCTGTGAGCCTGGTTTGAGCCTGGCAACGTTGAGTCACAAAGCAAGATACACTATTGATTTTAGAGTTCAGAGGGCAGCAAATAAACTGCCCTTAACCAGTGAAACGATAAGAGGGGAAACATGAGGGAGGACAGCAGGTGGAAAGAGAAAAAAAGACAACTCCACAGGAGCAGACCTGAATTATACACAAGACAATAGAGAGGCAGAGTATTTAAGAAAATGAAGAGGGCAGTTAAATCAATAGCCTTTGGATTAAAAGACGGGAGGGATCAGGGAGTCCAAGCAGACTAGAGTGCACTTTGCACCATGTTATCATTTTCTTTATCGTTTCTCTTCTTTGACTGTGGGAGTACTGTGCTATGTGTGTTTGTATGGGTGGGTGCATCAGCTGATCAGCCGCTATAAAAGGCTGTGTCCTCCAGGCTTGCCCATTCAATACTACATTCAACCTTAACATAAGTGCACTCGAGCACTAGCATTAAGATACGAAGCTTGAGAAAAAAGCAAGTTGCAGAGAGCGGGTATGACATAGGATATAAGGGTAACTGAATGGTGGACATGTTTTATATCCTTTCTCCACATCTTATTTTTACTGTCTTCTCTGATGACAGTGTCAAAGGTCACATACCCACCCCACGCACACATTTGTTCCTCCAGCTGTGAATCACAGGAAATATGTTGTGCTTTTCCCTTCTAGTAAATCCTGTTTACTGAAAGAATTCCAAATGGAAAATAAATCAATACATGCATTACAAATCAACCATCACACTGTTGTATTGATTGAAACCTAGCAAAACCTCAGCAGCTTATTGGATTTGAAAGCAGTTTATTTGACAATCCAAGATTAAATGATTGGCACTGTTTAATTAGCCTTTTCCCCTTCTCATGTTTATTCCTACAGTTTAATATTTTTTCCATGCCCTATAGTTCATTTCTATTCTTATAACGTTTGTCTCTCATTCTCCATTAGCTCCAGCTAAGATCCTTTCTTTTGGCGGGACAGTGACAACTCCTTGGATGAAAGAGGTGCGACTGCCCTGTAGCTCAGTAGGAGAACCTACACCTACAATAAAATGGACCAAAGACAGGTAAAACATCTTTTAATAGAAGGCTTGAAAACAATAATAGTCCATACTTCTTTTACTTTAACATTTTAGTGAATTAACTGCTATTCAGTTTTGTTTTTACAAGCAGTAACTTCTGCCTCGGGAGCTAATGTAAAATCACAATGCCAGGAAAAATGTGTATATATTTATGTATATGTTTACGTATTCTTGGTGTTAGTGAGGACACAGCCATCCCGCTCTCTCTGGATGGACAACGTCTTATATTATCCAACGGCACCTTGGTGCTGCGCTCTGTTAAAGCTGAGGACTCTGGGTACTACACCTGCACAGCCACCAACACTCTTGGCTTTGACACTATCATAGTCAACCTTGTAGTGCAAGGTAGGGCTTTTGAATCACGTTATCATCTACTTTGCTTTCTTACCTATTTGTATGAAACAACAATTACTATGGTGATTCTTTGTAGTTCCCCCAGATCAACCTCGTCTAACAGTCTCCACAACATCCACCTCTTCAATCACATTAACTTGGATACCAGGAGACAACGGAGGGAGCTCTATTAGAGGTATTACATGTATTGTTTGTGTTGATATAGGGGTTGCAGTTACATCACAATGTCAAATTTTGTGGCGTCTTCTCTGACTGCGTCAGGCTTGTGTAATATGCAAATGTCAACCTTTTCCCATCTCAGTTTTATCTGAACTTATATCTTACTTCACATTGTGTGCATGGTGATTTTAACATTTTATCTGTGTTCCACGTTTGCAGTTTTTTTTTATATCTTGTACACTCTATAATCTAGCATATATTTCTTTGTTTTAATTGGGAGCCACTACTTAGTACTAAATTGTTTATTCTGTTGCACAAACCAGTCTGTATATATACCAAATATATATACCAGAGTGGTGCTTTGTCTGGTAAGCTATCTGTACAATGTCAGAAGGAGGCACTGTTCAAGTTCCCCAGCCACACATGTATTTTGCATTAGTACTGCTAAGGGATTTGCAACCTACTACTTTTAATGATGCAACATGCTGCCTTGGTTGAAAAGTTGGCTCTAAAGTTAATTTTTTTTATTACATAGACAAAAGTCAAACATTTGACTATTAACTGTGAACTTGAGTGTTATTTTGAGATCTGCTCTTTGATGGTGCTCTTCTGTTCTTGGTACTATCTTGGGTTGGGGAAAGACAGAGGGTAACACATAAACAAATACTGTAAGATCTGCAAGGTCTGTTAACGCTTTTTGTGCAGAATTTACTACACCATGTGTTATAGAGACCAAAGAGACGACAAAGAAAATTTATCCCCCAAACAAAGACTTGTTATATATTAATAATTATATACAAACAGACAGAATGGGATTTTGACAGAAAAAAGCGTAAATGCAAGTGTCTTTCAGAAGAGAGGAGTTGGCTCTTTCAGGCAGCTGATACAGTCACCATATTGCATATTGGCTTATTTGCATAGATGCTCACTCAGCACCATCTCAGACTTGAGGTTTGTGGGTAACTAATGGTGGCATACTAGACAGAATGAAGCTAGACCATCCTGTAATTGGTCCCAGGCTGGGAAGTGTTATGTAGTACTGCCATCTAGTGGACAATCTGTTAAGACATGTTTTTATTTTCTATGTCCGTTTTTATACAGGCTTTGTGCTGCAATACTCTGTAGACAACACAGAAGAATGGAAAGATGTCTTCATCAGTTCTACCGAGCGCTCTTTTAAATTAGATAATCTACGATGTGGTACCTGGTATAAAGTCAAACTTGCTGCAAAAAACAGTGTAGGAGCTGGACGCATCAGTGAGATCATAGAGGCAAAGACCCACGGGCGAGGTGAGAAACAAAAAATATCAGGAGTTTATCTGTGTACAATATTGTTTACAATCTAAAAATGTGAGAGTTGTCTAAATGACAACATGAAAGAACAGTCAGTCTTGCTTTTTTCCTTTCAGTGAATGTAATATGGAATATTCATTTGATGGCAACACTGAATGACACTGATACTTTGTATGTTTGATAAAAAAGATATTTTATTTTTTTATTTTCATATATTTTTGACAGAGCCTCAATTCAACAAAGACCAGCCAGTTTTTACCCACATCAACTCCAGCCATGCACGCCTTAACCTGCAGGGCTGGGCTAGTGGAGGCTGTCCTATCAATGCAGTGACTCTAGAGTTTCGACCAAAAGGTATCATGCAGAATAGTAAAATTCAAAATGGCAAGAAAGGTTGTAAGAAGGCAAATTATAGAGGCAATTTCATTTTAAAATGGAAAGAAAATGTCAGGACAAACACTTCAAAAGCAAATGTAAAGAGAAATTGAACAGGCTTGTCTTATGCAGGTACATGGTCATGGCAGAGTGTTCGGACCAATGCCACCACAGATGTGTTCTTGGCTGAACTGCGTGAAGCTACCTGGTATGAACTGAAGATGAAAGCGTGCAACAGTGCTGGCTGTGGAAATCAGAGCTCTCAGTTCGCTACACTGGACTATGATGGAAGTAAGTTTCTTCTTGCATGAGTAATGCTTACTGTTGTAACAATAAGTTTAGAAGCATCAAATTATTATGCATCTAGAAAATGGACTTGCATGTTTACTCCTCACTAGCTGGTGACAGCATTTAGATTCTTGTTAACACTCGGGTTTTTACATATTAGAGGGGTTTCCTCAAGTCCTCATTGTTAAAACACTTGCCACAATTAGGCCTGTCAACCAATTAGTGTTTTTGTATTTGTAAAAATAGTTTAGGAGAAAGATCTTTATGTGACTACAGACACTGGCCTTGCGTCTGGTGACGTGCTTATACCTAGTTTGTCTGGGTGTAATATTACACATGTAACCAAGCTTCTCTGTTTTGGCAGGTACAATTCCACCTATAAAGTCTCCCCTGGAAAAAAATGATGATGTCAAAAAACTGTTTTCTATTGGTTGTCCGGTGATAATAGTTACTCTGGCTGTTGCACTCCTCTTCATTATCAGAAAAAAACGCAAAGAGAAAAGGCTTAAGCGACTAAGAGGTAAGAAATAACAGAGTGAAGTGTGAAATAAAAAATAAATAAGAAAATATCAATAATCCAAAAAGTGTATTTTAAAACAACCATTGTGTTTTGGCCAATCTAGATGCTAAAAGCTTGGCGGAGATGCTGATCAGGTCAGTGATTTACTTTAAGCTTAATAAGCCTTGTAAGCTTTCTGCAGTTATATTAACCTTTTTAAACATGGCGGATCTGTGTGTATGTCCTTTCTGTGGAACAGTAAAAACAACCGCAGCTTTGATACACCAGTGAAGGGACCTCCACAGGGTCCACGCTTACACATTGACATCCCTAGAGTGCAGCTGCTGATTGAGGACAAAGAAGGCATCAAGCAAATTGGTGAGAGGAAAAAAGAAAAAGACACTAAGATGTGCTTGTGACCCTTGTGTGTCTTTGCATGACGGGTCATGCAGCCTCTGTATTTGAGGAATGTGCTGCTGATGTTGAACATGGGCTCTGTCTGTCGTAGGTGAGGACAAAGCCACTATCCCTGTGACGGATACTGAGTTCAGCCAGACCGGGAATCCTCAGAGTTTCTGCGCAGGTGTGTCTGTCCATCACCAAGCGCTCATACAGAATACTGGTCCCTTGATTGATATGTCAGACATTCGTCCAGGAACTAGTAAGTCTTCTTTTATAGTCCCAGTCTATTGTGTCAGTAATTCATTCTGCCCTTGCTGTTTTTTTTTCAGAATTCAGTATATGTTAAGTTGTAAGCATTACCTAACAAATCCACATTTCGTTTTTATCATAATTAAGTACAGTGAGAGCATATATAAAATACTTTATGTTGAATGTTACCATAAATGTTACTCCTTAATGGACACATGTACTTATTAGTTATGTCTTTATAATTTTTTCACCAGATCCAGTGTCACGGAAGAGTGTTAAGTCAGCCCACAGCATTAGGAATCGTTACTCCAGTCAGTGGACTCTGACCAAGTGCCAGGCTTCGACGCCAGCCCGTACTCTCACCTCAGACTGGCGCACAGTTGGCTCTCAGCATGGCATCACTGTCACAGAGAGTGACAGCTACAGTGCCAGCCTCTCACAGGACACAGGTTGGCTCATGGATCCAGTGACACTTAAAGCCATTAATATCAACATATAACAATTTTGTTCAGCTAATGAAAATGTGCTAACCTTTTACCTATTTCTCCTGTCTTTGACAGATAAGGGTCGAAACAGCATGGTGTCCACAGAGAGTGCCTCTTCTACCTATGAGGAGCTGGCTCGAGCATATGAGCATGCCAAACTGGAAGAACATCTACAGCATGCCAAATTTGAGATCACTGAGTGCTTCATTTCTGACAGCTCATCTGACCAAATGACCACAGGAACCAATGACAATGCAGACAGCATGACATCCATGAGCACACCGTCAGAGCCTGGTATTTGCCGTTTCACTGCCTCGCCCCCAAAACCCCAGGACTATGACCGTGGCAAGAATGTAGCTGTGCCAATTCCACACCGGGCGAAGAGTGAGTACACATGGCATGCAAGGCTTTTTATATGGGATCTCACATCTTTAGAACCTCAAAAATTAGGTTTATTTTCATTAGTGTGATCTTATACATTACTTGGTCTTTTACAGGTGACTACTGCAACCTACCCCTGTACATGAAGTCAGATCCCTTCTTCAGAAAGCAGTCGGAACATCATGACCCGTGTCCAGTGGTCCCACCGCGTGAAGCCTCTATTCGTGGCCTGGCTCAGCGGGCGTACCTCTCCCAGGGCCGTCATGTGACTATAGACTCAAAGCAGTCCCTGACCATGGGCCATTCTGGCCTGACTTCATCTGGGGTTTCTTCTGGAGGAGCACCAGGAGGGGGCGTTGCAAGCGGAGGGGTGTCTGCCAGCTCCAGTAGCTCCACACTCCCTCAGAGGACTCTCACCATGCCTAGTTCTTCAGCAGCATCAGCCCAGAGCAGTGCTGCAGCTGCTGCCACTTCGTCCTCTGCTGGATGTGCAGCAGGGGCCACAGGTGGGACCCCTGGAGGCGGCCCCTCAGCTTCCTCTAAGATGGGAGGATCTAGAGACTCTCTCCTGGAGAGCAGCTCTTCAGGCTTGGGCAGACTGCAGAAACAGAGGGATGGACGGGATGGGCGTGATGGAAGGGATGTACGTGATGGA
>JALDNG010000020.1:10917500-11030000 GCA_024349245.1 Neodontobutis hainanensis | reverse complement strand
TAATATGCACAGACACATGGCAATGCTTAAATTTGCTACAGTTTATAAAAATATATACAAGAAATCCAATTTGTATCAAATCATTTTATGACACTGGCTTGGAGAGGTCAAGTGGAAAACAATATTCTTATTTCTTAATCCAGGTGGTCTCCAAAGCAACAGTACAGTCAGTTCAACAGAATAATTTTAAGCTTTATGCATGGAGCTGTATCTGTTATGTTATGTTGACCCCCTCCTGCCCCCCACCACAAACACATTTCTTACTCTCCCAAAGCTAAATCCCATGACAAAGATCGTTCCAAAAACTAAGAGTTGGTCCAAATGTTTTGCAATGGTAAAACGTAACATCAGGGCTCTCGCAATAGAAAAAAGAAAAAGATATGTTATATATGTTTGTTTTTAAAAGTATGTACATATATATTTCTATTTAAATATATAGCATCTATATGAATATCGAAAAAAGCAGAGAACTATAAAAGCCGTTCTAATTGAAAATATATATAAAAGATCACAAGACAATCGCTTAGATTAAAAAAACTTCAAGAAGGAATGGAGTGAAGGATAAGGGAAGCGCATGGCTTAAACGGGTAACACTACCATGGACAGAGATACGAAGGAAAGACAAGTGGTGAGTTTTAAAGAATGCTACAATGATCTCTTGTGATTTTGTAAATGTTCTGTTCACGGCGCTTGTGTAGCAGGCCGTGGCTTAAAGGACAAGCACAGTGAAGTTAAAGTATAGTGTGAGATTGTGTTGCTGGTTAGCTGTGGTCTATGGCTCAGTGCAGAAAGTGTGATGTTGAAAAAGAAACATTATAAACAAGGACAGCCTATACAGTAAGTGAGCCTATTGTAATATGTTGTATTGTACCTTTCAAAGGTGTGTTCACAAGCTCAATGCCATTACCTGACTCTTGTTAATGAAAGTGAAGGCTCTGTCATAGCAACTCCTCCCCACGACTGCAGGCTAAACACAACATAGTAAAATAACTACCCACATTGAATTCATGTTATCTGTGTATTTAAATTTAACACGAAATAGATGTAGGGAGAAACAGATTTGCGTTTTCTTTTTGTGTGATAAAGATGCCTTTCATGTTTCAAATTATGCAAATGCTTGTTTAGCAGAAAATTGGTATCTGTTTAGCTCAAACTAAAACAGAAGCTTCTTATTAAACTTGAGTTGTATAGATATTGCATAGGGCTTTGAAATAACCTCCTGCCCAGTCAACTTACCTCTGCACAACACACAGCTGTAAAAGTTGCTTTTACACAAAAAAATCTATTCCATGTCAGTTTATTTAAAGAAATTGTAATCTCTATATGAAACAATCCCTTGTATTGTTCTCTATTTATTATCAAAATGAAGATCTGAAATGACACTCTTGTCCAATCTGGATGAGTATGGTTGTTCTTTCAAACTGACAAATCTTTGTGTGTAAAGCCAACATTAACATTTTCCCCAATTTGTCCACCTTAACCAATCAGAAGCCCGTCTCACTCTTTGTCCCCGCCCACATCACGTTTCCAACTCCATCACAGAAGACTTGTGTACATAGGAAAGTGTTTTGTATAAAATGAGTACTATTTTGGACATCACTAGAAACCAGGGCACAATGTAAACTTTCAACTAAAGTTATTGTTATGAAACAGATCTTAATGGAAATTATAGAAATATAGTTACACTGCTTTATCTTGATTTCTTAACCATTTGAAACATCAGAGTGGATCATACATACTTAAAAACTCTTCTTTTACTGAATGTTTGATTATGTTGTTTCCCTTTTGATTTGATTTTAATTTCTCACAGGATTATTATATTTTTTTGGCTTTTTTATGATCACATTTTTTATGGAGGACAGCAGTATTGCATGTTCTGAAAAATTTGCTGGTTATAAAAGGAAAGGGGTAAAAGGCAGTTTAAACTATTTAAAGAGGGACTTATTAAAATATTTTAAAAATGCAAAGGTTGTTCCTTAAACTTTTATGAGGGAAATGTTGCTTCAAATTTGCAGTTGCTTGTGTTTAACTCGACATTTTCTTTTCTATGAAAACAACAAAAACTAAAAAAGAGTACTCAACACCTTGTGCAATAAAGATATCTTTTTATGAACTGTGACCAGATTGTACTTCTTTCAACACATAAATCTCCACTGGCTTTTTTTTTTCTTTTTTTCTTTAATGGCTAAACTTTTGCCATCTTTTCTTTTGGTCTCAGCCAGACTTTTGGAGGAAACCCATTTCCGGTTCTTCCTTGAGTAACAGCTTGAGCCCGTAAGTGAGGGTAGAACAGGGTAAAGTGTCCATCAATCTCCCGCTCCATTATTCTCTGACTTGTAACTTTGAACCACTTGATTTTCTATTGACCTGATGTGACTCATGTCCCACCTGCAGCAGGCACTCAGACCACAGCCACTTGAGAACCCTGGGCGCAATACTGGTTTAAACCCAGCAGTTCTTCACTGACGTCAACATTTCAAGAAAGAAAAAACAACACTGTGATATTACAATGTGTGTAAATTCTGCATTAGACTGATGTTGAGAAAAAAACAAGTTTAAATAAACTAAAAGCCGATTAGCTCCTAAACACAATCTGTAATTAAATGAGACCTCATAAGTTTATTAAATAACATATTTTGGATCATATCAACATAATTTGTTGGCTGTTACATAACCTATTTTACAATTAGTCAGATAATTGAGCACACACAGGCTTATAAGTATAAAGTATTTTTGCTAAATCAGATTACTTTTGATACTCTCTCAGAGTTACTCATATATATATTCCCAACATATAATGAAAGGATGTATTTAGTTTGTATTCTAGGAATGGATAAAGTTACTGTTTATATTTTTGTGTTAAAGTAGCTCTTTATTCAGCAAATTCATTATTTAATAGTATTTTTTATGTGTTTGCGCTAATCTTTTTGATTTATATTTGAACACTTTCCTCATTATGGTTTTAAATGTAAAAAAAATAAATAGGACAAATTGAAAAAAAAATAAAGCACTAAAATGGTAAATATAATAGGCCTTTCATCTTTATTTCTTAATCCTGTAACTCCTTTAGTCTTGTACCTCCTTTTCTGATGCTTATTCGGCTTAATGTGACAGAATCCATTGACGCCACTAGAGGGCGACACTCTCCAATAAAAAACCTTTAAATTGGCAGATCTTATTCAAAACACGTTGTTTACATTTTTACACCGTTCACATCTGTTTTAAACAGATCCACACTTCGGACAATTTGTTCACATTTGTATATCCACAAAACACAGGCCATTTACAAAGTGCAGACAACAAGGAATATTCACACACACAGGCACTGCTTAGCTCTCTAAAATCTATCATTCATACACTTTATTAATACAATAGTTCCGAAAGTATAGCTCTGCTGAAATAGGTAGGTAGGTTGATCTACTAAGTATTTTACACTGTTTAATACTGAACGTAATTCTATTGGAATAATGTTTGCAGGAGTTATCCACAGAGTCCACTGAATTAATCCACATGCCCTGTCCTGTCTGCTTCCTGACCGTAGCCCCGCCTACTTGCCGTTCTTCTGCTTCTTCTGTTGGAACTTCCTGAAGTGGGTCTGGATGGTGGCTGCGGCCTTCTCTACCTCCACGGGACTGAGCGGGGGTGCGGCCAGGCCTGTGCATGTCCCATTGCTGGCATTGGAGTCTGAGCACGACAGGACACAGGGGATAGCCAGAGAGGTAGAGGCAATAGCCATGGAGACATAGTCTGCAGCAATAATCAAGTTCAAACACACGCACACACACACACACACACACACATATTGTGCACACATTAGCCTCGACCCATGCCGGCTATTTTTCTGACTAAAGACTGAATCATCAAATTTTGAGATTAGACAGCAGATATATAGTTTGCTTTGACGCAGGTCTACAGCAGCACTTACTTTTTCTATAGACACCCATGCTGTTCCTCCTGAAGCCATCGAACTGTGAACAAAGCAAGACAAGCTGTGTGCCTCAGATAGCGATCGCTTTGATTGTGATCAATGTGCATTGTTATGTTGAACTTACAAAGCAGCATTCTACTCATGCCATTGATAAAAATCACACATAATCAACACATCTAGGCCCATGCAGGTGCTTTTGTTAAACCTGTATGTGTGTAGCTTACTGTCTGTGTGTTTAGTGCAATGACCTCAAAGACAAATCTCTTGATTGGGATTAAAGCTCAAGCAGAGCCGCACTGTGCAAGCGAGATGCCCAGGAGTGAACCAGTTTAGCACCCTCACCTCATCCCTTTGGCTGCGTGTCTTGGTTCAATAATGTCTGTAAGGGTCACCTATTCTTTTTACAATCATACACCAAAAACGAACTCTTTCTGTCTTTTTAGTGTCTTTGTTATTTCCCTTTAGGCTTTATAGTTTTGTAGGTTGATTACTTGTCAACCTTATTTTACCATTAATCTTACCTTCATTCTTCAGTCAAGTTTGTTTAGATTTTACGTCCTGTTAGAGCACTCATTGGTGCTCTTTCATTTTCCTCTACTTAAAAAGTTTCCTTCATTTTAGACAGTCTATGTTGGTCTATTGATTTAAATCGTACACCATGGAATTCTTGCATTTTAAACATGGTGCATGATTTTTCTCTTCCAATTCATCATGAGCAAACATACCCTTTCTTCTTAGTGTTTTACGCTCTTGGTTACGTTACACCCTTACCTCTGAAGTGTGCTGCAAACGTGACTTTAGATCCTCACATGCAGAGTCAAGGTTAAGTCTTGAATTCCTCACATTGTACTCAATTGTATAATATATATTTCATAAGCCCTGACCCTGACATGACCCAAAAAAGTGTTTGAGTGGTGGCGATGCTTACCTCATCTGCTTTGCTGTTCTTGCGGCTGTGTGACACTGAGTGAACTTGCCAAGGCAAAGGCTGCGACACCATGTAAGGCAAAGGCTCTTGTTTCGTCCTAAACTGCAGACTTATCTGTTTCAGGATTTTAAAAAGAAAATTTAACTATAAATAAAAGGATTATATTAAGTTCTAAGGTTTGAAACAACCTCAGCTCCACCAGTTTTTTATACCGATACTAAAATTGTCCAGCAATGCCAAACAGTTTGTACGATGAAAAAGTTTGTATTGTATTAGTTTAATGTGGTTCGGAGTCAGTGAAAGCTCTAGGTATTTAAGGTGTTGATATATACAGTATATATTTGAAGTATATATTTAAAAATTGGTTACAGTGCTAAAAGAATGCCACTCTAATACAATACTTCACACATTTTATAATTTCTTTGCTCTATCTACAGAGGTCTTACCGATTCTACGACTTTGACCATCATGTACATGGCTGTTAGCATTGTGATCAACATCTTGGCCACTATTCCTTTGTTGTCCCCCAATGTCTCAATTAATCCTCAATTAAAACTTTTCAGCTGGCTTCTCCGTTTGTGCTGAAGAAAAGGAGGTCTACACACAGCAGGTTGATGCAGAACACAATGTAGACAGAACAGCAAAACAGAACAGCGTGCCCACTCTCCCACGCATACACAC
Organism: Neodontobutis hainanensis; assembly: GCA_024349245.1. Classification (NCBI taxonomy): domain Eukaryota; kingdom Metazoa; phylum Chordata; class Actinopteri; order Gobiiformes; family Odontobutidae; genus Neodontobutis; species Neodontobutis hainanensis. The sequence continues at coordinate 11,024,463 of JALDNG010000020.1, read as the reverse complement.
ACTACATTGGTACAGTGTCTGACACATGAGGGTAAGGCTGTTAAAGAGCTTTGCAGGACAGAAATAGAGGGGCAGTAATCTTTTCCTCGGCACAACGTTTATCCCTGTGGTGCGCCTCTAGCACCGGCAGCTGAGACTCATCAGCTTCGTCAAACGTTCAACTTAAATACAGGATCATGCTGTTTTAACAGCATCATAAGACTATTCCGTCCCCTCCTTATATAAAATAGTAGTGCCACTCTTTTTTCTGTAATGGACTCAGTTGCTTATTTCTCTCTTCCATTTACTGTTGACATTTAGCAAAAGAAACATTGAGTCTTAAATGAGGATACACAGTAGTTTACCCTAAAGAGATTGCCTGTCCTTTATGACAACTGAAGGATGGAGCCATTTACTCAGTGACAAGGAAGTTCAATCATAACTATCTGTCTCTATACCTTGCAAATGCATGTTATGCAGTGTCACTGTATCCAAGACTTCAATGAAACAGGAATGTGGTTCTTGTACGGCAGCTAGATATGTGCCTCTGGAGTCATCAGATAAAGAGTGAATGAAACAGATTAAGCTCGGTCAGGGGTATTTGTACGTCATTGTCTGAAGACTCGCCACTCGCCTCCTTCCTATAGATCAATGATAATCTACCAAGTAATGAATGCAACCAGAGCGCTTTCTTGTGCCTTCACTGCTATCAGCATTTATGTGACAGTTATTTAAACTATTTGAGAAAATCTGGCACATGCCTATGTGGGTGACTCTGATTGCGTATGACTGACCTCACTGTGGCATTAGACCAATGAGTAAAGGAGTATGTCTTACAACACAGGCAGGTATAAGAGTTACCTGGTCACTATTACAGTTCTCAGAACACTTTAGCATAACACTTTTATCTTCCCTTCATCCGAATGGGTAAGAAAGAATATTATCCTATTATTATGCAGCTTCCATTTTGGATTAATTCAGCACATTACCTACTGTTACTAACTTGTTTCTTTGAAAATATAATTTATGTTAATGCAGTTTCTGGTAAATACAAGAAAGAGTATATAATATAATATATAAGAGTATATTTTTGCAGGCCACAGAGTAGGAAAAAACAGATTGCTTATATTTAATGTGTATTTTAAACCAATTTTTGGTCAGGTTTATTCAGCTTAAACAACTGTATGACAGTAATCCTGCAACATATCACAATAAGGCAAAGGATTGAGATTGATAAAAATTGAAGTGAGCTCTGGTGTGCAGCTGTAAAATCAAGAGCTGTTGTTGTGGAACCACATCCTTTTTTCTGCCCGTCTTTATTATCAGAGAGGTTATTGTGTCAGTATGTTATATCCAGCATGTTAAAGTTGAAGTTGCATTGTGGACTAAACAAAAGCAAAACTGAAGAAGAGACTTCAGGGAAGCATTTAAATGACAAAGATAAGCATTAATTTAATGCAGTACTCCGGGTACTTTCCACAATGAGAAGTCTTGAATCATGTATATGTGTGTGTGTGTGTGTGTGTGTGTGTGTGTGTGTGTGTGTGTGTGTGTGTGTGTGTGTGTGTGTGTGTGTGTGTGTGTGTGTGTGTGTGTGTGTGTGCCAGCCTTCCCACTGATTTAAAATGTATGGTCCATTTGCAGGTTTGGAAACTACACTGCTTTAATATTTGAGACCGGAAAAAAACATGTCTTTCATGTTTCATAAGAGGTTGAGCAGCAAAAAGAAAAGTAGGTTCCATTTTATCAAAAGATACAAATGTATTTAGCAATGAATGTGTAGCAATGACAAAAATGAAAGATTTGTTGATGATTTTCATCTATCACAACATAATACTGTGTAGTGTAGTAAGAAAGGGTTAAAAATAGCACAAATGTAGCAGCTAGAGAAGTACTATATATATATATATATATATATATATATATACACTCACCTGAAGGATTATTAGGAACACCTGTTCAATTTCTCATTAATGCAAGAATCTAATCAACCATTCACATGGCAGTTGCTTCAGTGCATTTATGGGTGTGGTCCTGGTCAAGACAAACTCCTGAACTCCAAACTGAATGTCAGAACGGGAAAGAAAGATGATTTAAGCAATTTTAAGCGTGCCATGGTTGTTGGTGCCAGACAGGCCTGAGTATTTCACAATCTGCTCAGTTACTGGGATTTTCACACACAACCATTTCTAGGGTTTACAAAGAATGGTGTGAAAAGGGAAAAAGAAGAAAAGAAGAAGAGGAGAATGGGTCGACTGACTCAAGCTGATAGAAGAGCAACTTTGACTGAAATAACCACTCGTTACAACCGAGGTATGCAGCAAAGCATTTGTGAAGCCACAACACGCGCAACCTTGAGGCGGATGGGCTACAACAGCAGAAGACCCCACAGGGTACCACTCATCTCCACTACAAATAGGAAAAAGAGGCTACAATTTGCATGAGCTCACCAAAATTAGACAGTTGAAGACTGTTCAAATATTGCCTGGTCTGATGAGTCTTGATTTCTGTTGAGACATTCAGATGGTAGAGTCCGAATTTGGTGTAAACAAAATGAGAACATGGATCCATCATGCCTTGTTCCCACTGTGCAGGCTGGTGGTGGTGGTGTAATGGTGTTTTCTTGGCACACTTTAGACCCCTTAGTGCCAATTGGGCATAGTTTAAACCTGAGCATTGTTTCTGACCATGTCTATCCCTTTATGACCACCATGTACCCATCCTCTGATGAATACTTCCAGCAGAATAATGCACCATGTCACAAAGCTCGAATCATTTTAAACTGGTTTCTTAAACATGACAATGAGTTCACTGAACTAAAATGGCCCCCACAGTCACCAGAGCTCAACTCAATAGAGCATCTTTGGGATGTGATGGAACGGGAGCTTCGTGCCCTAAAGAATGTTCTCAGCACCTTGTTGAATCAATGCCACATAGAATTAAGGTAGTTCTGAAGGCGAAAGGGGTTCAAACACAGTATTATTATGGTGTTCCTAATAATCCTTTAGGTGAGTGTAAATATATGTCAGTATTGTTTGCAGATATAATTGCACTAGTGTACTGTACTGTACAAGCCAAATTGACAGAAAGAAATGTTTACTCTAGAATATAAATGCAAAAACATATTTTTACAAAGAAAAAAACAGTCTAAATACATTTTTGTGGATTTCTACGGAGCCCCTCTGGTCTCATTATGTCAAAAAAAATATATATATATAACTAAATCGTGGCCACGAGATAAGTAAATATGAATGAATATAAAAGGAGAATGCACAATGGAGCAGCTTTTCTCCCGAAAGCATGCACACTAACTCTGCCACCCATAAGGCTCATACATACAGCCAAATAGAGGTACCGTGACCTAAGCCTACAACGCCCTCTGCTGACGTTTTATCGTAGGCTACACAGACATGCTTTTCCAAAATGTCAAACACTTCAATAATTAATAAACCAGTCTGCACACTACTATAGACTCTCTTAAAATCATAATCAGAAATACTTTATTGATATCGATAACCCAGGGGACAATTGTTGTGTCACAGTTGATGTGCACATCAATAATATAAGTTGGTAAATAAACAAGTAGCCTATATACATGTAAAAAGTATAAATATATGCTATAAAATATAAATAAGAGTTATAAAGGACCATGGATATGCAGCCTACAAGATTTACATTACTGTATTAACAGAATTGAATTGATTGTGATGAACAGTACTAGTAAATAAATAGAAGCAGAACTGCAGCAAACTATATTACACTGAATATTAAAACAGATAATATTGCACAGAATGTGAAGTATTACATTGCACTACAGTACAGGGTCCATTTAAATAACAAAGGTTATCAATATCAATAAAGATCAATAAAGTATTTCTGATTATGATTTTAAGATAGTCTACAGTAGTGTGCAGACTGATTTATTAATTATTGAAGTGTTTGACATTTTGGAAAAGCCTGTATGTGTAGCCTACGATAAAACAGCAGAGGGCGTTTAGGCTTAGGTCACGGTACCTCTATTTGGCTGTATGTATGAGCCTTATGGGTGGCAGAGTCAGCGTGCATGCTTTCGGGAGAAAAGCTGCTCCATTGTGCATTCTCCTTTTATATTCATTCATATTTACTTATCTCGTGGCCACGACTTAGTTACATTTTTTTTTTTTTTACATAGTGAGACCAGATGGGCTCCGTAGATTTATAATAATACATTACATATATCATTTTTTGAGATATATATTTAATTTAAAGATGTACAATACATTACAATAGAAACATTACCCTAACAACTTTGTTTTTCTATTTAGAGCTTTTAAAGCCCAGTGCCCAGGCAGATGTCCTCTGTAACCTGGGTTTGGAGGCCTTTAGGACCACACCACTTGACCCAGCTTCTATGCTGGACATTAGCACTTGGACTTTAGAAAACAATGTTTCTTTAGAACTACAAGATCTCCCGTATACATTCCTCCGACAGCTCTGGTTATATAGCCCAGATGCCAGGAGCCCGTGCATCTCATCTCCATCTGTTGATGTGGAAAAGGGTTTAAAATCAACACAAGTGATAATTAATGGTGCAGAAAGAGATCAGGATTGTGCCATAAATCCTCAAGATTTAGTAACTGCCATTTTTATGTCATCAAACACCTTTCTGCAGCAAGAGATTGTGACACGTATGGTTCGGTGCCAGTTTGCTGTGCCCCTTGTTCTTCCAAATGTAAACCCAGAAGAAGCTTGCAGTTTCCTTCTTTGGCCCCTAAGAAGTGTTTTCAGCCAATGGAGGTCGCATTCTCCTAATCAAAATACATACATTGTGCAAGAGGGGAACTTAGCTACTACACCAATGCCACTGGTTTCTTGTGTGAGAGTTGGTCATAGTGACATTTCCAAGTCACAAGTTCTTAATTTAATGACTGACACAATTCCAAGTGAAATGTTTCTGCACAAGGAAATGGCTGGAGGACAACAGCCACGCAGACTAGCCAATGGTCTTGTGGAGATTGCATGGTATCTACCCAGTGGAGACACTAACACAGACAGTTTCCCTGTTCCTGTGGTATTAGCTAACCTCCGCGGTGATGCTACTGAATATGACAAAAGCCTTACTCTACTGTGTCAAGCATCCTCAGTTGTAGTAGTCTTCTGTGGAAATCTTGAGGAGAAGAAAAAGCAAATTCTTAGCTTATGTAAAAATACAGCAAGCAAGCTAATATTGATTGATGTTTCTGACTGTGACAGCAGAGAGAACAGTATTGTAGGGTTTATTGAGGAGACCACAGACCTCCCCAAAGACTCAGTGCTGAAAGGTAAAGATGTAAGTCTGAAAGACTTGGCAAAAAGGCTGTGTGATACTCTGAAGGTTCTGGTATCTGATCAGTTAACACATATTACACTTGAAGCAATGGCTCCATTAGCATCAAAGTTAGACATCAGTGTGGATGAAGGACCTGTCTGTAGAAAAGCTATGGTCCTTGCAGAAAAAGTGTTAAAGGGTTTAGATGAGGGACCTGCTCAGTATCGAGAGAAACAGCTGCCGTTACAAGGGCCCTTGTGGAGCAAATTGGCTGAAATCGAAAAAGATGAGAGTAAACAGAAAAAAGACAACAAAGAAATCGACCTTGAGCGTCAAAACAAAAAGAAAGAGATCTTGGTTGAGTTCCGCAGTTACAAAATTACCTCAGCAATGAAAATTTTCACAGATGCTCTTTTCACAAAAGATAAAATGGAAAGATCTTATTTTCTCAACTGGATGAAATTAAAGCTTTCTGAAATTCAGGCCAAAAAATCTCAACAAGCCACTGGGCTGGAAATTACATCAAATGATAATCAAGAGGACAATGACATTTTCAACTTCACTTTTGAAGATGAAACAAATGATGGGTCCGCCCTAAATACTGAACAGCAAAATCTGCAGCACCATACACCAGGGACCTTTGACAACCAGAATGGAGAAAAACCTCTCTGTACAAAACCTAAATCTTCTGTACTTGGACTTCAACACTTTCTGCGTGAGATGGGACTTATTTATCAGCTAACACACATCAGCCCCGGCAGTGGTAGTCATAATGTGCTCAGACTTCCCAGTTTAGCTGTTGACCTGCTGCTCTATGGAGTTCCACTTGAAATAATGGACGGTGACGCCTCCAACATCCCAATGCAATGGGTAGAGTGTGTTTTAGCCAACCTCAAACAGCGGCTCCCTCATGAACAATTTCGGACCAGAGTACTGACAAGCCTTGGACTACATAGTGCAAGTAATGCTGAGGTATTGTCGGCAGTGTTCAATCTGAACTTTGCTGGGGAAAGAAAAAGATGTACCAGAGGCATATATATGCTTGCTCTATGTGTTCCAAATAGCCTACGAAATGACCTGGAGTGTGACTTTCTGCTGCTACTTGATGTTGAAGGTCTAGGCTGTGTAAATGATGGAAGAAATTACCATATCCAAGACAATGAGATGGCAACTGTTGCAACAGGATTAAGTGATATTTTAATTCAAAATATCTCATCAAGTTCAAAGTTTGAAAACCTTTTCACAGTCATTGTCAATGCTCTGCTGCGGGTCAGGGAGTGTGCCTCCATGCCTATTAGCCAAATTGTAGCACAAGATGAAAATATAAACACCACCCTACAAGCATCACAGCTAATGCGTGTATCTCAGATTCTCCAGACAGACAGTGAGCCTCGTAAAAGACCCAATCAGCCAGATACTACAACAGTCATAGGCCCATGGTATAATGAATCCCTGTGTAAACCAGCTGATCCACAATATGGAAATGCCATAATGACACTTAAACAAAGGCTGATCAAAGCATTAAAAGAGTGTTCTAGCGTTTCTGAAGCCCCAGTCCTGCCTCAGTTTTTGATGCGTTTGAGTGCTGTTTGGGATGCAGTGAAAGCTGATTTGTTCACTGTAAGCCTGCAAAATATTGACATAGCTTTGTCATTCTCCCTATTGTGTACAGAGTTTTCCCAGTGGGAGAGAAATTTAAAGGAACACATGGAGAAATGGCTTATGGAGGCATTCAAAAAAATCTTAGGCACTGAGGCAAATATTTTAGATGCCACAGTACAGAATGACTTTCTTAATGAGTTGATGGATGAAGCCAGAGCAAAAGTCAGAACTGAAATTGGTGCTGTTAGGTCAAAGCTGGAGGCCTATTGGGTGAAAGATCATTATCTGAAAATGTACAGTCAGACATTAAAACCAGTGCTTTTGAGCAATATGGATTACCTCCAAGTACAAGTAACAGAAGAGACAATAAGTAGATTAGTGACTGTCAGTGAAAATCATTGTATCTCTACTAAGCTGAGGACCTTTGGAATCTTGTTGGAAAAAGAACAAGAAAAAAAGCTGTGTGAGCTGATAGAAAACAGCCAATCAACAGAAATCCTCCAAGAAGACACAAAACTTGAAGAGGAATTTGAAAGTCTTTGGAGTAAAACAATTTCTAATGTTGACTTAAGGCCATCAGAGGCAGAAGACATTACCCCAAGAGTCATAGCAATTCTTAGGCAGAATCTCATCAACCGTGGTCTTCACAAACACATAAAGACAATTGAAAAGATTGGTCAAAACCAGCCGGAAGGCTTCCACGTTGAGGACAAACACTTTGTACTCCACAGCAGATTGAAGCATATGTTTAATGACAACAGAAAGTTAGAAGCTCAACAAGTAGCATGTCAGATCATAGAGCAGTACCAAAAGTTTGTAGCAGAGAAATCAAACTCTTTGTCAGACTTTTCTGACAATTGCATAACAGAGCTGCTAGAGAATATTGAGAAGACATTGAAAGAAAAATCTATGGAAACCAAATCTGCATTTGAGGTGGATCTTAAAGTTTATCTCTGTGGTGTTGCATGTAAAGACTTCCAAAAGCTGCATGATTGCTATGCAAAAGACCAAAAGCTTTGGGCAAGTATCAGTGCAACCAAGACAGAATCCTTGGCAAAGTTTATTTACCAGTTTAGAAAGAGAGATCAAGGACAGAGGATGGCTCATGCATTCATCCTTCAAGTAATCAAACCTATTGTGCTTGACTACATCTACACACCATTAGGGATGCATGTTGTGGACGAGATCCAAAGTAAATCTCCAGAGTATCGGTCACCTCTTGCCTTTTACCAAAGCTTGCTTGAGGAACTGATAAATAAGGACAACTTTGAAAGCTTCCTTGATTTTTTGCTTTATTATGATAGCTTTAGACAAAAGAAAATTGAAGAGATTGTGCTGGCTTGTCTTTCAGAGTCAGGCACCTTAAATAAATGGAGACAGCAAAGACTTGGTGACATTGTTGGAAAAATTGTGTCGGCAGTAAGACAAACAGAAGGCAACAATGGGGGCCTATGTGACATAAAGCCACTGCTGCAGAAAGTGCACCTGACATTAGAGGAAGACATAGACATTGATATCAGCAGGGCTTCTCTGGATGGACCTCTTTTTGATATCACCATAGAATGGGACCCCTTCGTCAGTTGTGTAATGGAGTCACTGGCTGCAATGCGCTTGGAACTTTCCCAGGAGTTTTCTGGAACTGTGGATGTGGCCTGTCTTCTGAAGCAACTTCGTACTGATCCTCGAGACTACCTCTTTGAAAGATTAAAAGGTTGTGGAATACAATGTCCCGTCTGCAAAGCTCCCTGTGAAGTCAGTGACAGGGAGCATGAAGCTCACAAGGTCTCACTTCACCGACCTGAAGGTGAATTGCCACCTGACACCTGTGTCGTCCCATTCAATACATCTATTAACTCACAGAATCCCAGTGCAATCTGCCAGGACTTCTATTCCCTTGACCCAAACAAGACCTTCTGCTACGAGGACTCTCAGAATATCCACATGACTTATTGGAGGTAAGATGTTTTGTCAATTGCCTTGTATTTATAACTCTGAATAAATTAAAATTTTATTATAAATATGTGAATTATCATTTTGGTAGGTATGTGTTTGCAAGGTTCAATGAAAGGTTCGCCAGTGAACACAAAAGAAGGCCAGCTCCAATTCCAGAAGAGTGGAAAAAGATAACTCAGAAGGAAGCCTTAGAAAGTCTGAAAGAAGTCTTCACAACAGACCAGACTCAGTGAGAGTGTATGATTTATTACCTACTGTAATCTTTAAACTCAAAAATTAGACTGTGAAGAATGTGAAAATAAAAAAATATAATTTTTAGTGAGAAACATTAAAGGGCAAATGTCAATATCCTCCATTCAAATATTTTATTTCTGTAAATGAAAATAAAATTTTAAGTTATATATCTGCTTCATTTGTGTTTTTATTTGATTCAATTACTCACTTTCTGATTCAGTAAAAGTTATTATCTTCACAACAAATAGTGTAAACTAACTAAAACAGTACTAGTCATACATCAAAGAACTTGAGAACGCAATTAACATGTCTGTGGAGATTCTCATTCATCCAGGGCAACTTGAAGAATAGTTTAAAGCAAAAGCATCTGGACTCAGTTTCAGTCCAAAGTTTAAATAACTCGGTCCAGATGCTTTTGCTTCAACATTTTCTTCATTCCAATTAACAGATTCCCTCTAGTTTGTTATTTTAATGACTTCATACAACATGAGCCAATTTGCCCGAAGCCAGATGGAGAAGGCAAACTTTTACACCCAGCAGCAACATGAAGACTCACCTCCTTTAGTATGAATTCACAAATGTAAACACATTTAATGTTATTAACGTGGACATACTGAAAATTAAAGGTATATTTGAAGGTGATATATATAGAATAATTACATAAAAGGAAAGCAAGCAAAAACATAATCATAAAAATATAAAAATGTTTTGATTTAGTTCTGCCCCAGCAATGAATGTATGGTTAAATATGGGGCTATTATTGTAGCAAAACTATTTGCATGCAGAGCTGTGTGCATGTGTGAAGAGGTTTGTGAATAGCCTACATAAAAAAAAAAATCTGGAAGTTCATCCGCAAGCTCGTGTCTGTGTGATCATGACAAACCGCAAGTGCGAAGATGATTTGCAACTGTTCAAAGATTTGCAAACGTGTCTAGATCTGCAACAGCTGCTGGCTGCTGGCCAGCCGATAGTAGGCCTACAAACATTGTGAATGGAAGCAATTATTTAAAAATAAAATCTGTATTTCTACTAGTACTGGAACCCATAGTGGGAAGTAGGCTACTTCTAATGTATATTTTAGGGCTAAACCTTGTCCAAATCAGATGTGTTTGAGCAAAAAATATTACATTTGCTGACTTTGGAATGGAATTAAAAATAATAATAATTCTTTACTGGACCATGGAACCTGTACTAACCTATTAAGTATATGTAAGTAAAATGAAGTCAACACTATTGAGAGCACGCAAACCTGATTTTGAGCCAAGAGCATGTTGCAGTGTTAGCGCGTGCACAAATCTGTCAGCGCGGTCTCAGTTCTGTCAGGTGCGCGCTCAAATCTGTTGTTGCACTCGCACAATTTTGGGTTTGCTCTCTCTGTTTTGTCAGTATTTGAACAGTAAGCTGGTGAGAGCGCTGGAAGTGTGTAAAGTATAAAAAAACAAGACACACCCATATCCAGGTGTAAGGTCAATTTTATTTTTAAAGTCAAATTCAACGAGCCAAGCTACCATAATTAGGCTACACAACGTTTTTTGCTTACGCTATAACTGGCTTTTGCTGCCACCAGGTGGTGTAGCATAAGTACTACGTTGGGGCTAATGAATAAATTTATCAAGTCTTTTTCTGTTAATAAGTGACACAAAGCAAAAAGTATTTTTTTTCCATTTTAACTAAAATACAAATTTTGTTTTTACTTTGTGTGGTCTTCTACCTACTGTGTCTTTTACATATTAGTGTTTCTGTTTTGCTTATAAAACGTACTGTGATTATGGTAGATTGAATTATTGACTTTTACTTTGAATATAAAATTCACCATGGTCATTTTTTTACACTTAATGTGCTCTCACCAGTTTACTGTTCAAACACTGACAAAACAGCGAGAGCAAAAACAGAATTGTGCCAGTGCAACCACAGATTTGAGAGTGCAAGTGCACTAACACAGAACTGAGCACGAGCTGACAGATTCGTGCACGCGTTAACACGTTTTTATTTAGAATCTATGGTTAACACAGAAACAAGTGTGCATTACTTCAGACTATTTACCTCGTGCAGATCTGGTGCACGTTTGCAGATATCAAGTCACGTTTGGAAATCACCTTCACATTTGCGGATTGTCGTTCACGTTTGAACACAAGCGTGCGGTCGATTTTTTTTTTACTTATTCACCTCACACGACTCTACGTGCAAACTTGCCAATTTGAATACGTGCACACTCTCTGCACGCATTTGCAAATAGTGCTTCAATAATAGCCCCATATAAATCTAACACGCACTTGTAATTGAGAAGTAACTTTATGCTGTACCAATTTAAAGCAGTAGGCTATATACAAAGATCATAAAGATAAAAGAGACAGTAGTGATTGGATAAGCAGTGTTATCTGCTGTTAGCTCATGTTAAAGCCTATCCTATTGGGAAAAGAGGAATAAAATGCATTAAAAATATACAGGCTGTTAAATGCTGTCTTTATGTAGATGGTTCTGGGGCTTTTTTTTGACTGATATTGGATCTTCTTAGGACACTGTCAACTACAAGCAGTAGAGGTAGGGGCCATGTGTTAACACCGGAAACTGTTTTCAGCATGTTGTCAAAATCACATGCTCCTAGCTCAGGCTTACAGCTCTGACAAACTGTTACTACAAGTTTCCTGTGACACACAACTTTAACCGTTTTAGTCGGCTGAGTGGGAGTAAACAGACTGGTACACAACAGGATCTACGTACTGTACCTGTAGTGGACTTTAATGTTGAACAGAATCATTTTTAAAGATTGACAGTAAAGTGAATTAGGAACACAGGGAGGTTCATGCAAATATATATATATGTTTCTGCAGTATTGGTAGGGCATAAATAAAAACTCAGGTGCTTGCACTTGTGGCGCTGTGGAATGGTGTTTTTCTAAATAGATTGAGAAAAAATGCAGCACTCTTTTTCTTTTCTTTTTTTTTTTTACATATTATGCCACAAATTAAAGTTTACCAGAAGAAGACAACAAAATCTTTGTGTTCTGAAAGAAATTTAGCACTGAGCTAAGTGTAGCTACTAACAAGTTAATGCAAATTTGAGACTGTCCTTTCATCTGTTGATATTTGGACTAATGCCAAAAAATAGGGCCTGAGCAGCCGTCAAACTACATGCTGTTACATATTTAGTCTGGCATGTAATTGCTACTTGGCGTCCAGCTGGCTCTAGCCCTGGCTCGATGGACTGTAATGAGCAGATACTATACATTATGAGAGGACATAATGACAAGCAAACATGGCCATTTGGCACAGGCTGGTGTCACCGTCGTGCATCAGGGATTGTTGTTGAGATTCAAGGGCAATTACTAACAACCACCTGAATATAAGTTTTTGGATGGTTTATGATTTGCTATTTAAAGACGAGGTGTCATAATGTTAGCACAAAAAGCTGTGTGTCACACATAATGACCTGTTATTCATTATTGTGTATGATTGTAGGCACAGATGCTGTTTGAAAAAAAAAATGGTCTGCATTTAGGTCACATCTTCAGGCTTACAAAGCACACTGCTGTTGCACAGACATCGGCTTCAGTTGGGACTCAATGTCTTGCCCAAGAACACTTCAGCTGAAGGAATATCGACCAGCAAACAAGTTACAAGACCCATGACTCTTTGATAAAGGTTGTGTTTATATGAGAGATTTATTCATTTTTTTTACAACTGCCGGGGATCGTGGGAGGCTAGAGCCTTATCTTACCTACACATTTTTATTTTGATCGTTATTTTCACACAAGCATGTGTGAAACTAACGATCATTTACACTTACATTACACTTACATTACACAGTCCCATTAACTGACTGTGTCTTCATTCATTCATTTTCCACCACTATGTCCCGTTAGGGGTCGCGGGTGACTGGAGCCTATCCCAGCAGCTTTGGGCCTGAGGGGGGTACACCCTGGACAGTGGCCAGTTAGTTGCAGGGCTGACATTTAGAGACAGACAGTGACAGACAAACATTCTCTCTCACATTCATTCACTAGGGACACTTTAGATTGACCTACCCATACAGGTCTATGGACGGTGGGAGGAAGCCGGAGAGAACCCACGGTTACACGTGGAGGACATGCAGACTCCTCACAGACTGACTGTGTCTTTTTTAATATTATTTACTGTAACAGCTATGAGAAAAATTTAGTGTGTCTTTAAAAAGCCTCTGGTTTACTATTCCCCACTTCCTGTTTCTAGAGCGTCACTTCTGGAGGGGAGTGTGCATTCATATTTAGACAACTCAAAGTAGAAATGAGATGACATGCTCTGACTGATTCTCCAACAGGGTCTATTTACAAAACAATAGAACAATTAAGTTACTGGCGTTACAAATACTTTCATTTGGGGCGGCAGTAGCTCAGTGGGTAGAGCAGTCGTCCTTCAACCGGAAGGTAGTAGGTTCGATTCCCACTCTCCCAACAGTTCATACTGTCGTTGTGTCCTTGGGCAAGACACTTAACCTACCTTGCCTCCAGTGACTGTAACACTGGTAATTACTGTAGAACAATGTAAGTCGCTTTGGATAAAAGCGTCTGCTAAATGAATAAATGTAAATGTAAATTTGGAACATTCGTTTTTTGTTTCTGTTCGTATACTTTCATTGTCTAAATGTAATGCAGTTACATTTGTGAACAGGCACACACACAGCCTCAGCACTAGTGGTGAATAGAAGAGATCTTGAGGAAAAAAGAGGATTGGTGGAGGAGAGAATGGGGCAGAGAAGGGTCATGGCACTGAATGACATCTCAAAAGACAGCAGTGACAGCTTTCCATTGGGATTTAAAGGTTAGGTTAGGAAATGATGACCAGCAAGAACTCTGAGTAAAGTTCAGATCTGTTGTGGGGTTTTTTGAGTCACTCAACTTTCATAAATAGGATATGCCCAGAGGTGGGAAGCCCTTAATGTGCACTGCATGTTCTTTAAATAAAAGCTTTGCAAGATTAGCCAGCATTGTTAAATGGGGTTTCTTCCAGCAAGTGGAGTTCACTACAACCATTAATTTTGCTCGTCATACATTCATTCAGTCTACAATAACACTGAAGCATCACTGGGTTGTTGAATAACTTACTAAAGCATAATGGATACATTTGCCCAGTGAAAGAATACCTGTTTATGCAACTGTAAATGTTGTTTCACACAAATAATTACGGCACAGACACATTTTCCTCACTCTACCCAACACCTCATTAACAGAAGAAATGTCAGAAGTCAATTACCCAGATAGCTGTGGCACACCAATAATGACAAAACATGCCTGCTAATAGTGTCATCAAACAGCAGCAGACAGCAATGGCAAGTGTCATTAATATTCAAGATCACACATTAAGAAATTCATATGCCATTTAGGAGTTGCAGTAGAAAAAGGACTGTATACAGAAAGGCCAGAGGTGTAAAATATATGTACATGTATTTTTTGCACTGGCTCCTTTGTTTGCATGCAGTCAGTGTGTCCGCCGGTCTAACATAAAAACGATGGGATGTGAAATGCTTTGCTATTGGAATACTTTTATTGTTTTGGTTTTTTGAGCTGAAGTGTTACAACAGCAGCAATAAACACTACTGCCTGAGAGAAAAAAAGGATGAACAGCTGAAGGCAGAAAAGAACTTGATGTGATGCTGCAGTAGATGCACCAGTGGGGGGTTACTGCCGAAGGGTATTGCACTGGAAAGGGCAACACAAAAGGCAAATTGGTGTTGAAGTGGAAAGAGTAGGAATTTGCCAGTGTGCCCAGAGAGAATCAAACGCATTGCAGTTATTAATTGTGTCTTTTGCAAGCCAACAGGTTGCTTGTTTGTTGAAGTGCTTTTTGAGTGCCAACGTTTTGCTTTAAAAACTGTTATTCTCCTCCGAGGAACTGAATATTTATTTAGAATTAGGTGTAATCTTTGCTCCAATTTTCCTTGGGTTTGAGAAAATCTGTAATGACTCATACCATTTTAATTAAAGACATCAAGCGCTGCCCTCTGCTGACAGGGCAACTTTACAGCACGTTGCTATAGATACACATGGCTGTAGTAAAGGTGGGAGGGGGCACCAATTTTAAGCATTTGCAGAAGAGAGGTTATGTGAGTACCTTTTCCTTTTTTCCTTGCCTTTCTCTCTCCAGTGTCACTCTGCACTGAGGGAGAAAACAGCAGCGCCGGCTCACTCCACATCATCAGTGGAATTGAGGGAAGCATCTGAAAGAGTCACTGAAGAACTGAAACTAGACTGGAAAGGACACAATACAGAGGACAGTAAGCCGATTTATTTAAGTTGTGGAGTCACCACAAGGATCTCTATCTGCAGGTTCAAACAGCTGCACAGGTAAGAGCTCTGTTCTCACCGCCTAAATGCCCACACACAAAACAAAAGTCTGGACTCACATTACACATTACATTTATTTGTTGGTACCTTCATAGGCCAATTATTTTTTGTGTAAATCGAATCATTGAGTGTTTTAATTTACCGTTTTGTGTGTCCCGCTCTGCAGTGAGCACACATAATCAGAACTAATACGCACTGTAATGTCTAGTGGAATAAGGACTTATTAAAAGTTAATTACCACCTCCGGCCAAATTACGGTAAATGCCAATCATTTATGCCAAGCTGTAGCAATCATCCTTTTGTAATGGGACTTTCTTAGAGAAGGGTTAAAAACCACAGCAGCAGACGCAAGGGAAAGTGAAGGTATACTTTTACTTCTATTATACTGTATTACACATGCCGTTCTCTAACCATGTCCTGCAGTTCTATGTATTTCCATCATATAGCACTCTCCAATAGCATAAAAGGCATTGATTTGATTGTGACAGGGCTGTTTACTGTATGTTAACTGATATTTAATATTTATTGGGTGCAGGTAGTAAATGCTGCAAATATACTGTTATTTAAAATTTAAATTGTTTGATATTAAAATATGGCATTGCTTGTGCATTAAATGAAACACATATCTTTCTTTTCCTCTGCCACCTCGATGTCATGTCATACCTATACCCTCAATTTTTTTAAATAATTAAAAGATTCAATTTTGCCTTTTGAGAATTTAGCAAACATATATATATATATATATATATATATATAACATATTTATCCTGTTTAATGGCTGTATCAACATGAAGATGAAATTAGATCATTTAGGTGTGATCCATGAAATAAATATTTTAATGCATCGTCGGTGAGCCTCCTGTCAGCATAAATGAGTGAAATGACGCACTGTGTCAGAATGACAAGTGCGTTCACTGGATTCTACTCCAGTTATGTGCTCTTTTAGCACTAAATGTCACCTAGAATGGATTGTTGATGTTTTAATCATTATCTGTCCTGCTGAAGTCATAGAAGAGCATAGCCTTAGAGACACTTTGAA
Source organism: Neodontobutis hainanensis (assembly GCA_024349245.1). Lineage (NCBI taxonomy): Eukaryota > Metazoa > Chordata > Actinopteri > Gobiiformes > Odontobutidae > Neodontobutis > Neodontobutis hainanensis. The sequence goes on along the minus strand of JALDNG010000020.1, from coordinate 11,008,050 downwards.
TTCAAACAAAACGTGATAAATGAGATAAACAACTTTTAGGTGCAAAATAACAACTCTTATACATCACTGCAGAGTGTGATGAAATCGTATATGATACAGCTCCTATAAACGCACACTTGAGAGCATCTCAGCAGAACCAGTGACCCTCACTTTTAGTTTGATTCTGTGTGTAAAAAAAAATCTCGACAAGCGGGGAAGCTCATTTAATTCTTCGAGCAAACCACTGGTCATGTCTGAAAGCTGTGAGTCAGTGTGTGCTTGAGCAGTGTGCCTTGGCAGGGCAGAGGTTATTTGACCTCTCTGAATTAAGGGTCAGCCAGAGAAAATAACGTTCAACCAGCTGCTGATCATTAGCCTGCAGAAATCAGAGTAGGAAATGTCATTATGCAGATTTTTACAAATCGCTTATCATTTTAATTTTATAATATTTTTGCATGTGTTTTAAAACAGTAAAACAATAAAAAGTCAAAGGTTAAATATTGGGACAAAGCACTTCCAGCTTGGCAGTCAATAAATTAAATGAACTGACACTATTAATGAAGGTGTTCTGGACATTTTATTCCTCAGCCAAAGAACATTAAAGAATAAAATTTCTTCACCTTTAAACCTACGTCCAGATGCCTTTGCTTTAACCTTTTCTTCAAGTTTTTCATTAGTGTTATCATTGGTTTAATTTGTGGCCCATAATGGTAATGTTGGGCCACAAATGTTTTGAATATGGGAAATTTGAAGAATAATTACAAGAAGGTTAGAAGTGCCAGTGCAAATGTAAAGAAGCAAACTAAATAGCAACTAGGCGCTATCTGTTCTTGTTTTGCATTTTGAGGGTTCTCAATTCTCATCACGCCTCGCGAATTAGCAGCAGGGTCTGGATGGCTTCCACAAAGGCCATGGCAACTGCGTTACTAGGCAAAGGATGGGTTTTCTTCCAAGCTGTCAGATAAGGTAAACGCCGTGAGACCAAATGGGATCAGACAACATATTCCTGCTGTAGGTTATGGATATGGACAGCAAATCAGAAATGAAAGATGCTGCGCTGCTGCTGACAGACATGAGTCTAGAGTGGGAAGTGCTGCATAGACAGTACGGCTCACTAACCATACTTTTTTCTTTTTTGGCATACATTAATTTTCTGACATGTCCTTCTACCTGATTGTAATGATGTCCTACACAAGCTGAGTTCCTGAAGCGCTTTCATTAAAAAAAAAAAAACAAAAAAAAAAAACAATTTCCAGCAAATTATAACGAGAGACAAAATCTGTAAAGATGATTTATTTGAGCTGATGTTTAATTTTAGAGAACACTACTTTATTACATGGTAGGCTGTTTTGTATAAAGATGTGTTAAAGAGAAAATTAAGTCTGCTCTGTCAGGGGGCTCAGTTGGTAGAGCGCATGCCAAATACACAGGGAGACCCGGGTTTGATTTCGGCTTGGGTCATTTGCCCAATGTCACTCTTTTCTTTCTCCCACCCCCCTTTCTTCAATCTACTGAGTATCAAATAAAGGTAAATAAAATATCTTACAAAAACAAAACCAGCATATAATTTTAACCAGACTATGTTTATGATAGTACAACTGTGTATTTTACTGACAAACTGTATTTTCTACAGGTTTAAGTTTCTCCAGAGAATAACTAGACCTTTTTCTTTCACATATTGGTGAGGTGAGATATCTATCAGTAAAAGGAAAAATCATTTTTCTACCATGTTTTATTTACTTACTGCTAAAGCAAAGCTGTAACAAAAGAGAAAAGTGAGGGGTCACTGTCCGGTCTCCACAGCTGCAAATCAATGCAGAACACACTCTGTCAACCTTATAAACTCAGTGTGGGGAAATGTCAGTAATATAAAAGAAAAAGAGTTGACATTAGCAGAAAGGTTTCAGGCAGCAGAAAATAATATAATTTAATCCATGTAGTGGATCAGAATATTGGGAGTGCTCTGGATTAAGTGCCAACGCTGAAAGGCCAGACTGTGTTGGGCCACATTTACTTACTGAACATCTGTGATTGACAATGAGCCTGGGAAGTTTATTGAGCCAGAAGTAATTTTCATACTTGGCAAACGTTCAGGGTTTGATGGCACCCATTTGGCTATGAGCTAGTGAAGCTTACATGCCGTAGTATGACGTTATTAGTGAATTCCTGTCTCTTGACATCAACCCTCACTTGTGCACATCACCCTCTCTATGTCTCTGAACAGATAAGATAGTATATAAGATGTGTGGAAAATTTGGAGGAGTGAAAAGATTTTCACCCTTAATAAAAAAACAAAACAACTAAACATTATTGGTTTAAACCATGAAGAGATTCTTCTAAATTAAGTTAAAGGAAGCAATTACACTTTAAAGCAGTGCATGTGCATTCAGATTTCTAAAATAATTTGTAGGCTAAACAGGAAAGGCAACATGGTTTGAATGCCAATCTCCCGCAGGTCTTCTCAATGCATCCTTGAACAAACCCTCTCCTAAATTATCTTGCAATCAAGTCTGGCATCTTAAGAGGTCGGAGCGTAATGCTAAGCCTCTGCACACACTCAGAGACATTGCATTAAACTAACAACCACAGACAATGTTTGTGTCTAATGCATTCGTCTGGCCTGATAGAGTGGTTGTTGTATTGCTTGCATCGTGTTCTTTCATCATATTTTTATAGTTCTCCTAAGCAATCTTTTATCACAACCCTGATGAATGTAATAGAAAGAAGCAGTACCAGGCTACAGAACGTCCTTCCCTGCCTGCTACTTTACAAATGAAAAGATTAAAGAAAGAACATTGGCACACTGGCTCTGGTAGAGCGGCCATCTTATAACCGGAAAGTTGGCGGTTCGATTCCAGTTCTCCCCGGTTTATACTGTCGTGTCCTTGGGAAAGTCACTTAACCAACCTTGCCTCCAAAAGTGCTAGATGCACACCATTTACCGAATCTTCTGGGTCAAACAATATTTTACCCATTCTCACACACATCTTTAATTGCAAAGAATCTATTTAAATAAAATGCTATATTTATTATTATTTAATTTAAATCATCACAGGTGTTATATTTGTAATTGATGTCTCCTGTAGGATTTATAGATTCTTCTCTTTATTTGCTTGTGATTAACCCCTCTAGAGACATGGATATTATGATGGATGAAGACTACACAGTTGGGAGTAACTCCAGCCATGAAAGTCGGCAACAGAAACTGGAAGGCACCACGAGTCACGGTCTGAACCACAGTGACCCGCTGGACATGTTCATAGGCATGGAGCTTCTCCTAAACTTCAAGCCTCTCTTCTTGCCGCTCTACTGTTTGGTGGTGGTTGTGGCTGGAGTGGGCAATTCCTTCTTGTTGGCATGCATCGTCACCGACAAGAAACTCCACAATGCGACCAACTTTTTCATTGGAAACCTGGCGGCTGGTGACCTGCTGATGTGCCTGAGTTGTGTTCCTCTCACTGCGTCGTATGCCTTTAACAGCCGCGGATGGGCTTTTGGGAGAGCACTCTGTCACCTGGTGCCTTTGCTGCAGTGTGCCACAGTGTTCGCATCAGGGCTGTCACTCACTGCCATCGCTGTTGATCGCTATGTCGTAGTAGGTATGGAAAGAAAACAACAGTTCTTGTGAGGATTCTTTGTCATATTTTAATAACATGTACAAACTGTTGAAAAAGTAATTGAATATGGGATGTAAGAGGAGTCCTGTCAGATCTGTGACACAAAATTAATGGGTTTGCAGCAGTTTTTATTAAAACGTATTTATCTTGGGGTTTCTTTCTGTCTCGAGGATGAGATCAGATAATGAAATGTACATTCAGTCATTTCAAATGCACATAGATATAAATGGGACGCATTCCTGTAAAAATTCCTACGGCTGTGAAACTAGCCCAAATCATTATCCCTCCACTGCTGCGCACACTAACACCTTTTACACTGACAAGTAGCAACAATTACATATTTAAGATCTTTCTGTCTCGTGTTTGAACACACCTTATATAAGTCATCTGAGGCTGTATATGCTTTATACTGAGACCCACTACAATCAAATAATGTTTCAAATAATCTTTATTATTGGTATTAGTCACCACCACGTTGTAGATGTTTCATAACTTGGTTCGATAGATTTGTTGACAATGATTTTTTGTTTTAGTTAAATAGTGCTACTGAGCTTTATTACAGTTTTGGTTAACAGTGAATTCAAAAAGGAAAAAAGTTGCCAATTGAGTTATTTTCTTCTCTGCCTGGTTTCTGCAGTGGATACCTTGCTTTTCTGTGTTCACATGTGTTGTCTCTCTACAGCTCACCCAGTTCGTAGAAGAATATCTGTGTGCGGTTGTGGGGCTGTGACCCTGGGTATCTGGCTTTTATCACTCCTTTTGGCTGTACCTCCATCTTTCTACACTCGTTATCTGGATTGGAGACCTGATGGAATTGATCTAGTGGTGTGTGAAGAGTTCTGGCCAAAAAGTGGCAAGCTACGAGTACTCTATTCCTGTTTCATCCTCATTGCCTTTTATATGATTCCCTTGCTGTCTGTCAGCGTGTCTTACTGCGCTATTACGGTCAGCCTCAAACGGTACTCAATGCCCGGGGAGCAATCCCATAGCCAGCAAATATGGAGCCAAAGGAGGAAGAAGACCTCTTCTCTTCTGGTGGCCTCAGTGCTGGCCTTCGCCTTCTGTTGGCTTCCTCTGCAGGTCAGCGTTGTTCCTTTTCCTACTGCATACCATTAGGTTTGGGATTGAATTGTAGACACTATTAAATACAGGAGCTCTTAATGAGGCAATTGAGTCTGTTATGTAGGATTAGGTTGTAATCATGGTGAACAATCAGCTTGTGAACTTGATAAGAATACTTTGAAGGTAAACATATATAACACAACAAAACAATAGAAATGTTTTTGTCATAATGAATACATTTCAATTAATCAACACCTTCTGACCCTTAAAATCAATATAATATTTGCATGAAAATGATTGAGAATAACCTCTTTTTCAAAGAGAGAGTGACCAGGCTCAGTGTGAAAGTAAGGCATGCACAACTCTCCACAATAGATTTGAGCCATAACAGTTCTGTGTGAGTTTGCAGCGCTGAAGATGCAGCTCTTTACAAACAAAGGTCCAAATGTTACAGCCTCATAGCAAACATTTATCAATAATGCTACATAGATTTTATTAAGCAGACAACTAAACAAAAGGAACAAAAAAAATAAGTTGAATGTGTTACCAATGAAATACACGTATCCTGACATTTAAAAAAACATATTTGTTAGATAGTCATAACAAAGCTTAGAATTAAAACACTGGACAAACATTTACCTGACCTGGTGTCTTCAAGTATACTAAACGCAGATTCAAAGCATTAATGTTTGCATGTACCCTTCTGTAGGTGCTGAACCTGTTGCTGGACCTGGACCAGGACTTCCAAATCATAGGGAAGCGTTATATAAACATACTACAGGTGTGCTGTCATCTAGTGGCTATGAGCTCTGCATGCTATAATCCATTCATCTACGCCTCTCTGCACAGTAAGGTGCGCATGCATCTGAGAGGATACCTGTGTCCATGCGGCCGGCGCCTGGGTGCACTTACAGAGAGGGTCTCTACAAAGAGCTGATCCTTCTCTCAGTCTGCTCTTATACAGGAGCTTTAGCACCAACCAAATGCTTTACATGCACCAAACCATCAGTTAGTTTTTGAAGGCTCCGGGAAAGAAAATTACTTTCTATTATCTTTTTGAAGCCGACTGTTTCATGCATTATATGTTTTTTCTTCATTCAAAAAAGGCTATCTTGCATAAAGTAGCTTAAGAAAACAAGCACAAATGCACACTACACTTCGACTGATACTGATATAGAACTGAACTGTCCATTAGAACTAGCCTTTTTCTATTGAGCAGCAGGCAATTGGTAGAGTCACTGAGCAGATTGTGCAGATTTAAAGGTTATAGAGGCACAAACACAGCCTCAAGCTGAAGGACTTGAGTTACAAGTTACAGGCGCATGTTGTACTAAAAAAGAAAACACCTCATTTCAGGGAGCTGACCGCACCGTGAACTCTCTTGGACATGTGCAGAAGACACTATATTATTAGTTTGTTTCCTTCTTTGTAAATGTGTCATTTACAATCCTAGTATCAATACCTGATAGATGTCTTGTTTAAAACGATTGCCGCTCTTTTCTAAATGTTAAATGTAACAGTAAGTTGGACTTTCAATTATAAACATGTGTAATAAGTCACAAATAAACCGCCGTCCTGCCCCTGGTCAAAAAACAATTTACTTTAATAATAGGATCTAAATTACATTTAATTATTTCTGTCTCTCATTCTGAGCTGAGAGTTTCAACTGCTGTTGGTATTAAATTGAGATATTTTTGTCCTGAAAGCGCTGCAACAATCCACTCAACATAATATTTGAGTGAAGGTCTGAGTCCTTTCTTTAAAACTGGCAGATGGCTATGGATCCATGCAACTGAAAGAGACCACATAATAAGGTTTTTTGTTTATCACCCAGATGCTCGTTTGTTGTTGTTTGCTTTGTATTTCTTTTCTCTCTGAGTAAACCTTGAAACTGCATTCTGTTCAATCAATCAATTTGGTGTTTGCCCTGAGGCTAGTTTAAATGGAACCTGTTCCTTTAATTTGACAAAAGCCCAGCACCTTTTCTCTAATCAGTGATACTTTATCTGCAACTCATTTTGCTTTGTCAAAATGTTTTTTTTATGAAGGAAAACACCACAAATGTTCTTTATTGCAAACTAAACCTAAACCGAAAAGTACATGACTACACTGTTAATTCTTTGGAGCCGGAGGGGGCTATGGACATTGTGACCTCAAATGAAACGGAGTTAAACCTTACAGAGAGGGACTCTAAACCTAATAAAAATAATACGTTTGTGAGACAAGCTGCAGGAGTTTAAACATCCAAACTAGTATTGCATTGTGCATGTTTAGAAAATACTTTCAGGTTTAAAATAAATAGAGCCTATTTATACATATGATATGTTTGATGAATGTCCAATGTCTTAATATTTTAATTTGTCCTAGCTAAATGTAAAATGTTTGTTTGTTTTTTTCATTTCATAAAAAAAATGATTGCAGAAGTATCTAAATATGTGTATCCAAAGATTCTTTACACACTTTAAAATGTGTCTGTGTTTGAACTGTCCATTATTGTCGAGTTTTGAAAGAAACAGCACTGCCTTGGATGCTTTAACGTCTGCCAGCATCACAATACACTCCTTCAGGTGAAATACGAATGATTACCCAGTTGCCCTGTCAGTGGGTGGCATTTATTTGCCAAGCACATGAACATTTGGTTATGACGCTGATGTAGCAGTTTCACGAAAGACACATGGATTCAAATAGGGATAAAGAAATGAGTATATAGCATCTGATTTAATGTATTTATTTATTTAATTATATATTGTTGTTAGGTTCAACTTAGTTTTGAAAAGAGAACACAAAAAAGTATGCAGGACTCCTGACTTTGTGTCTGTCATTGTTTATTTTTGTCTGATATTTTGTGAGAATTTTGTTAACTGCACATCGGAAATAATTTGCTGATTTTGAGGACCACAAATCCCAAATCAAGTTTTGAATTAATGCGTGTTTTCAGTTGTAGAGATAGATACGGTATGTCTTCTTTTCAAATTTTCTTTTCAGAAACGGGTGGACTCCAACTAGTGGACACCAAAAGGCTCTATTACATTCCTTGTCAATGTTTTGGAACCCACTAGTTCTAGGCCTAATACTAAGACACAAAACGTCCACTACTAGTACTAGTGGATGCCAGAATGTGTAGTAGCTGTACTTTATTAAGACTTTACAAGTGTACAAGTCCTACTGGTCCTACTGTGCACTATTAGGGTAAGCTTACACTACTGGATGTAACTTTAGTCCTACTAGTATAACTACTGGACGCTAATAACAGTTACTAGTAAAGATAAACATTGCACTAGTGAACTTCTGTGAGATTTTAGGGTTCACTATAGCAGTTGTGGGGAAAACTGCTTTACTAGTAACTGTTTTGTGCACCCATTAATACTAAAATGACATCCACTACGTACTACTAGTAGTACACAAGTAAAATCTTAATATAGTAAGGCTAGTACACATTTAACCTCAGTACTATAAGTGCACAATTTAAAACCCATTACTAGTAGACGTGTGTCACTAGTAGCACTGGTGAGTCTTTTGGATTTCAACAGTTGACCAAATGTGTCTTACTAGTACAACTAGTAGACCTTTTGTACCGATTAGGATAAAGGCTTAAATCGTGTGCACTATACTACTATGAAAATTGGTATCTACAAGTAGTCTACTAATAGTAAGCATTTCTGACCTTTGATTTACTAATAAAGAAAAATAAGGCTGATATCCGCGATTTTAGAATAAATCCTCATTCTTTCTACACTTGACTGTATAATTGCCAGTGTTCTGTCAAATTGTGCTGCATTTGGTGCTCTTCCTTATGACCATATCCGTTTTCATAAAATATAAAAAAAACTGACCTTTTTTGTTTCTGTCTCTTTGTGATTTTGTTTTTTACTATATTAAATAGAAAATAAAAATAAGAAATATATTTATGTTTCAGGTTTCTTTCTTTCTTTGTTTCCAGCAGGGGCTCAGCTGCATACACAAATAATACATATATAACACTGAAAAAAAACTCTAGATGAAACAAAAAAATAACACAAATGATACTAGTGTTACAATAAATTTCAAAACATGACACGTACACTTTTTGTCTTTCATTAATTAGTTTAATTGACTGAGGGATGAATGAGTTTTTGTATCTATTATTTCTACACAAAGAAATCCTATATCTCTGCCAGAGTGCAGCAGCTCATACTCAGAGTTCAATACATGATGGGGGTCTGCTAAGACCTTACGAGACCGTCTTATAGCAGATTGTTCATAAATAACTTGATCTTACCCGCGAAATTGACCAATCTAAAAATGTGATTGTTTCTGAGAAGATTTTTACTGTCAGGTTTCCAAACCAGCTGATTATGCCATATTTTAAGACAGACTCGATACTAACTCTATAAAAGGTCAACATAATATTTTGACTGACCCCAAAAACCCTCAGTCTTCTAAAAAAAAATAGGCGTATTGCTCACACACCTGTTACTCACTCGTGCCAGCTCACTTCCCTTCTCAAATGTCTCTTATTCACTTTGGCCATGACAAAGAATAACTATTTCAGTGTTATTTTGGGGGTTTATTTTTTTACAACAAAAATCATAAATTCTTTAATTTTCAATACCAGTTTCTGAAAAGAAAATCCAATTACACAAAAATACACTGACCTCAAAAGTAAAGATTTAATGTATATCAGTGTTTGAGTATATAATTTAACTCTAACATGTGAACTAACCAGTGCTAAATACTCATGAAAGTATAAGAAAATGAAATAAGATGGCTTATTTTCTATTGAGTTTACTATATATAAAACACTCTCGGTCTAAGAAGAGCTGTTGTGGAAGGAGATTAGTGCAACTTTATGACTGTATGAGATGGAACAGCTAATCAATAAAGCCACATTGATCATCTGTGGGACTCATTAAAAGCTCGGTCTGAGGAAGATGGATGTACAATATCTTGGGTCTAATGTGACGACATGACAAGACAGCACCTTGAGGTTATTTCTTTTTAAACTTGACTACGTTTTAAAATTCACAAAAAGGAGCCAGTTCTTTTCAAGTGCTGTCCAATTGATCTGTCCACTGAGTAAGACTATTTGAAGGTAGGAGAATATTGTCAGGAGATGTTTGAATTCAAGTTAAATGTTTTATTAATCCAGCAAAGCTAGTGTGAGGAAAACCACAAAAACTACTACATCAAAGTCTTTATTGTTGAGGTTGTATTACTGACAAGCCACTGAAAGGCTGTATTGCACTTTAGCAGGCATCAGGGACTCTACCAATGATTTTTACCGCAGTACAACAAAGTATACAATGTAATTTGCTTTAGCACAGACCAACTGTGCTAACTGTGTGAACCCTAATCTCCTAAAGCACTCAGATTAACCAATGTAGAATAAAATAATTTTAAGATAAAATGCCTTTTAGTCTCAAAATAACATTTGTTTAATACATCTGTTTGTGAAAACACTGAGCTGGCAGTGTATTAATATTGATGTGCACAATAGAGAGCACTATAAATGGATGAGTCACTTAAAACAAATACAATCCCTAAACACTTTGGGTCTTTATTCTCTAAGTTTTCTGATTAAAAACTGACTTGGATGTATAGACCTTAATGTGATACAACATACGAGAGTAAATATAAAAGCAAAAAGCAACAACATGGAGTTTATTTATTTGAAGGGTTCAAAACACTTAATAGAAGTTCAATGGTTTACCAACAGTAACTATGATAATAAGCTCATACTTTAAAGCACTTTAAGCTGTAGCGAGGTCACACAATCACAGTCACAATATTCTCATTGAGATTGAAGGGAAATACACAAGGACTCTTCAACTGTCGCCTTGGTGCTGCTGTCCAACCAAAACGCACAAGTGCTGCCATTCGAGAACTCTTGGGAGCGCCAAGCCTGGGACTACAATCCAATTACAGCGATGCATGTTATTCAAACATCTCTTCAGCTCGAAGCAGAATCTGATGGCGGGACTGGCAGCCATGATGTTCTCTCAGCAGTCTGATTGTGCTTGTGTTTTGCAGTCCAGCAACTCCTTCATTAACCCAGAGATCGAGGCATGTCATGCATTATTCATTATGATGTTTTTGAATATACAAGCAAGCAAAGACAGTTAGTCTGTTATGAAACACTTAGCTGGTCTTATATTAAGTTATTATTACAGTTTTCTCTGGTGTGTGTCGTTAAGACACAATTCTCATTCTGTGTCTTTCTATGGCTTGTCCAGAATGTCCTCAGTTCCTTCTGTACTCCATTACTGACCAGTACGTACAGTACAGGGTCAAATACACAGTTGAGACTGGACAGAGCCAACGTGCATGAGAAATAAAAATGTACATTTTGTTCAAACTGGCAATAACTACCACTTGGATCTGTGTTTGGGCTGTTGTAAAAAACCAAAGAGCGAACAAGGAGGAGAACATGATAGGGAGCAAAACAAACCGAGAAGATCCCAATTACCCCAAAAGAAAGCAACCGCACCTTCCTCTTGGCCTGGATGCTCAGACCAGGACTCTGGCCGACAGTGGCCAGTACCTTCCAGTAGCTTAAAGCCAGCACCAGCAGGGGCAGCACAAAGCCCACTCCTACTCTGATCAGGTTGAATAATACGACACTGGACGGCATGGGGAAGGTCTCATAACAGCGTTCATTATGATCGTGTAAATCAGTGAGGGTATCCAGGGACAGCACTATAACATGCAGTAATATTACTAGGGTGTAGATGGCGGCACACTGGACCCAGGCATAGCAGGCTGTCCGGTGGGTTTTGGAGCGAAGTGGGTAGGTGACCACAAGACAGCGGTCCACGGAGATACAGCAGAGCAAGTAGATGCTGATGTACATATTGGAGTAGTAGAAGAAGCCGACAATGTTGCACGAGGTGGGGCCCAACCCCCAGTGGTGGTGATGATGGTAGTAGTTGATCCATAGAGGCATGGTACAGATGAAAAGCAGGTCAGAAACAGACAAACCAATGAGAAAGATCCCAAGCACATTCTGACGTTGCACTTGCTGCAAAATGGGGCCCAGTGTCAGGACATTGAAGATCAATCCAAATATAAAAGCCAGTATGTAAACTGACATCAGGAAGTCACTGATGGCACTCTCACCAATAGCCACACAAACCCCTTCACTGGTCGAGTTCACTGTTGTGGATGGTAGTGATGTTGTTGGGTTCATTGTTACCTTGGGGTTTCACTGTATATGTCACTTGCTTGATAAGAAATCCACCTACATACAAAAAAGAAAAGTCCGACTTAGTCATAGCAGAAATACAAAACCTTTTAAGTCCTTTCTAATCAGGTTGAAAAGATGTTTCCTTCTGAAAGTTTAAAATTTTGATATGCATGCGCTTTGGGCATAGGTTTTTTTTCTTTCAACAAAAGATAATACAGTCTTTGTCACAGTTCAGGCTGCCCAAATTTCCCCTTTATTTCTCGAACACCTGAATGAAGAATACCTATATCATACATTTGTTTCTGTGATGTAATAACAAGCTCTAATCCCCTGTGTAAGGCAAATTAGAACCAAGCCTCCTGGTGTATTGCATTATTATATGTTACTATATGTTACTATCAGTTCTTCCTAAATGGTCTCCAAATTGCTGCGCTCGTTGCTTACAGAGGGGACAAGTTTCAGCCATATACTCTGTCTTGTAGCGTGACTAATGTCAATCTGAGACGTTCAGTGTATTAATAGATTGGATTGTGCTCATTGTTATGGTTGGTGTTATTTTTTTTCTTGTAAAACTGTAATGATAAAAAGCCACAATTTAACAACAAAGAAGGAGCATTTAGTGGATTCTTCAAAAAAAATGTTTTATCCAGAGACTTTGTCCAGTTTCTTTTTATCGAATGTTTCATTGTGATGCAAAATTGTGATGTGATTTGAGTTTCTTGATGTGTTTTGCTCCTGCTGTGTTTATGGTCTTCGGAGAGAATTATCTAATGCCATTACCGTCCGGATAGTTATCCGTTAAACCCAAAAATAGATTTAGAGTCAGGGCATCCTATTATGAGTTATGAGTGGTTGCAGTTGCAAATTAGTATGTGTATGAGTTTTGGTTTAGTCATTAAAATAACTGTTATACGACTGCAGTTATGACGGCACAATTGTGTGTTTTCTGAAATGGAACTGATTTTTAGTCATCAATCTCTGACTAAACACGCTATGTTTTTTTCCTCTTTTTGAGGGGGCAGATTTAATTTTTTGCTTTTTACTTTATGTAAATTACAATTTAACTCTCATTTACAACTGCTTTTGTAAAGATTGTTCTTCCATTTGTCTATTTGTTTCCTAACATTACAATCTCGTTTAAACCTTTTTTTTCCATTGGCCATAAACTGCATTTTTTGATGAAATGCAATGCTAAATATTTAATTAAGACAGAATTGTTAATAGTCTTTCTCCCAAATACCTAAGCAGTGACAGCCCAGTTACATTCCTGAACCTCCCAGCTACTAGATCTTGTCAAGCAGCTCTGTTCCCTGTTGACCGCTACCGAGAGTGCAGCACAAAACATGTAAATGATTTTGAGTCTAATTATTCTTCTAACATTGATGTCACTTTGAAAACTGAATAAACAAAAAACCCAGCTCACCTGTGTTATGCACTCAGACATGCGTCCTCAAGTCCTACAAGTTAGCAATATCTTGCATGAAGACCTTTCAGACACATTCCAGAGTTGATTCAAGTTTGGATTTGAGTCCAGGAGTGTCAGGGGAGAATCTTCACATCTGCTACAAAACAGTCCAACACATCACCTCAGAAAATACAGCATATTTTCCCAGTCCAAACTTGAGTTTTCTCCATCAATTGATTATTTGAGATGATGCCAGCGCTGAAATGTTAGCAAAGTGAGCGGAGACAGGAGAGAGAGGACAAAAAAGGCAAGACTCACATGAGGAGGGCTGCTTGGTTTTGCACACGTGCCCAGAGGAAGTCGACAGAGAGGCGGGGGAAACCAGCGCAGTGTAAATGGAACAGATGTGATGCACAAGTGATGAGCAAACACTCACCTTTCAAACTCTGTAAACCAAAGTGCAAGTATATCTGACCTCAAAGCAAGGTGCAAGGTACAAAAATTAAATAAATAGTGTTATTTATTTAATTTTTGTACCTCGCACCTTGGTTTGTGGTGTTGCTTTGTGGTGTTCAGAGGGGGCTAGAAGCTCAGTTCCAGGAATCAACTATTGTAACAGTGCAGACAGTTCCTATTTTTCTAAGTGACAAAACCCAGGAGCTAGGCGGTTGTCAAGTTGAGTAAAGACTTACGTATATACCAGCGGTAAATGTTGCGTATCTTCTTATCAGCTTCATGCCATTGGACTAAAATAGTTAGACATGGGGGAAAAAAACATTCAAAAGAGGAAATGCAAATCAAAACAGTCCACCAAGCAAGCAAGTCCTCACATCCTCATGTGGGTTTTAGGTGGCTGAGTGTTTCTGCCTGTAAGACATTCACATTTCACTCAGCTCAGTGATAGGTCTTATGATGATGAAGAAGTTTTCATTGTTTTTATTGTCACTGCAGCACCTTTTTGATAAACAGTTATATTAGTCCTACCCTTGGTGCAAGGCCTTTAAGCTTAGATTTACAGGAATAACACTTAAACACTTTATAAACAAGGGGCACTTTGAGATCATTTAAAATGCAAAAGTCTCTGAACGGTAAACCAATGCACTACATATCTGTATACTTAAGAGCCTTCTATCTCTAGCTCTATATCTCTTTATATCAGTATTAACAAAATCATTTGGTCTCTTCAGTTCTCACAACTCTATGGTGGCATTTCTGCTTGTTTTATTTATTTAATTTAGATGAATTACATTATCAACGACAACACATTGCTCAAACCATACGAGTTCCTGCTTTGACAAATTAAATGATGACAGTGATGATAAGGTTCCTGTATAAAATAAGAAAATTGAATATGTCACATTTAATGAATTAAAAACGTATTAACCCTGGCTTTGTCTGATTTGAATGACTTTACATCATCCTGTTAACAAGCCCCCTGCTTTCACTTTGTGTATCTCACACACACACAATGTGAGAAACTACCCCCTAATTGACACGTGTAGTCTTATCAATGCATGTGTAACACCAGACAAACATCACTTTCTGTTTTGGTTCCTGAAATTCTATTTACTGTAAAGTTAAACTAAATGGAATATACAAAGTAATGCAAACATGTTTACGAAATGTCCATTACCTTAAAGAGAGACTTTGACTTGGCAGTAACATAAATAAACATGGCTACAATATGTATAGCATGGTTTTAATCTGGCATGAAGCTAGTGGTATTGCGTAATACTCAAACTAAACAAACATAAAATAAAGCAATCCATACCACCACATTTCTGTTTTTCTTTTCTGTAACTTCAATCACTAAACAACCTAAAATGTTCAAAAGATGTTCTGCTTTGAAACTCACAGTAATAAATAAATAAATTAAAGAAGATTCCCACAGTCAGGAACGGACCTGTTTTTTTGGGGGCCCTCAACAGGAAAGGTCATGGGGGTCCCTGCCTCACCATGGATTTACAGAAACAGCGGGGCTCTATCAATACTATAATAATAATCTTGTTCACCAATTCAAAAGTTCCAGTCACAAAGGACTAGCAGCAGCAGATTACAACAACAGTACATTTCCTTTAGGCTCAGAGGTGAGGCTCATTTATTACCTGAACTCAACCTTAATTTTGACATTCATTTTGGCTACACAAAAATAACTCAAATGTGTGATGTGAAACCATGACATTGCTTTGGCCAAGAATACTGTACAGGACAATTCTGAGATAAACTGCAGTTTCACTAACATCAAAAAATCTATACTTATCAAAGTTAGTATCAAAAGTAAAATAATACATTTAAATATCAAGCTTTAAACTTGTTTTCTTTAAAACATTAAAGTGCAGGAGGCTCATCTTTGTTAAACAATGTGCTCTTATGTATGTTCCCGTCAGACTAAAAGCACTAAACTGGAGCTTTGTTCCAGTCTTCATGAAGCCACAGCCTCTCCCTCTGATGATATATGACACTTTACCCAGTGACAACATGCTCTTGATATCACTCTCAGTAAGCCTTGTGCAGCACTGTAGAAACTAAAGCTAAAATGAGACTTTTCTATATGTTTATATAAGACTACAGGCGGTAATAAGCAAGCACATTGTAGATAGTATTAGTCTGTGTTGTGTATCATCATCCTGCCTGCCCAGGTTCATGGTTCCGGCCCACAGACCAACAGGATTATGATTATGATTATGACAAAAGGCCTTTTAAACTCACTTTTGTCTTTACCATTCCAAAAAGGTTGTGTTTTAGTTCGCAAGGATTTAGTTGAAAATAACATCTAAGGATTTCTTTCTGACAACAGAAACTGCTCTGTAATTTTCTATCATTTAGAAAAAAATTTTTGACTTTTCGTTATTTCCTTTTGAAATGCAATCTGCCTATGTGCATGCGCAACCTTTCCTGCTTACATAACCTTTCAATGTGCTTGTGGCCACACTGTCGATCGTCAGAGCTACAGTCAGCTACTGGCTGACTTGAGAAGAGCATTTCATCATGGTGCACTTTTATGTGCTCAACAAGCTCAAAGGATCCGTTTTGGGTGCTCTCTGTTTCAGTGGCATGAACAGCAGAAAGAAAAAAATTATTCCAGTTGTTTTTACATCAAAAGACAACTTTTTGCTTTATTTGGACAAACTGTGATTGATTATGAAGAAAATTTGGAAGGTGCATCTTGCCATGGATGCCTGTGCTGTGGGGCCTCACTCTTCAAACCCAGGACATCTACAACCTCTACATCGACTGTTCAGACAACTGGTAAAATGATGGCAAAATCTGACGTTAAAATCTATGAAAGTTGCCACATAAATCTTTTAGTTATGGCATTATAAACACTACGCAGTCGTTCTCAACTGGTGGGTTGCGACCCCAAAAGTGGGTCGCAGACTCGTTTTTAGTGGGTCGCAGGCCTTTGCCAGGAAAAATAAATAAATCAGGGGCTTTTATTTTGAAGGGAAATGTAATGCTGGACCAATAGGTGGCGTAAATGCACTGTAATGCTAATTGTCAGCTGCCATTTCACAGCCTAGAAGAAGACCAGCAGAGTTTCTTTTCATATGCTAATGACGGGATGTTATTACAATATAAGAGAACACATAAGATATGGATTTTCTTACTTTTATACGGTGGCCGAGACAGCTCAACACACTGTAAATGAAGAAAGCACCAGCAAATAAAGAAAACATCTTCATCAGTTTGACAACACGCACGCTGCAAAAGTTTACATACAAATACAAAAACGCGCTGCAAATCCTCACAACACATGCAAATACAAAAATGCGCTGTCACTGACCTGAAAGGTGAGTTGTTTTGTTTTGTTTATTTAAACATCCTGAACGTATGATTGTCTGGTCTTTTTTACATTATTAGTCAAAATGATCTGACACAGTACACAATTAAATGTGAAACATTATTGTAATGGCAACACGCTAGTAAAAATTCAGTAGAATTTTCCAACATGAGTAATAAAATTAAATTTTGTCATATTGTGTTTTCAGGTCAGTGACAACAACACTGGCGACAGGCGAGTAAACAATAAGCAGGTCCCAGTAGGGGTTCGTCACTCAAAGGAGTCCCCCTAAAACATTTCTGTTGTGGTCTGTGTAATTTGCAGCACGTTTTTGTATTTGTATGTGTTGTGAGGATTTGCAGCGCGTTTTTGTATTTGTATGTGAACTTTTGCAGCGCGCGTGTTGTCAAACTGATGAAGATGTTTTCTTTATTGGCTGGTGCTTTCTTCATTTGCAGCGTGTTGAGCTGTCTCGGCCACCGTATTTTTGGACAAAAACCACTGTGTTTTTGTGGAGTTTGCGGATTAAAAACTGCTCCTGAAGAAATAGTTTTTGTCCCATAGTGCAGTAGCCTGGCCAGCCGCAACTCTTTTCCATTTCTATACAAAAAAGTTAGTCTGGTGTCCTGTTGCTAGTATTCGGTAGTATACGCCATGTTGAATGTTTTGACCGAGCTGCGCGAGCCGAGTCTTTTGAGTATGACGTAGCCAGCAAACCACACCCTGCTGCAGACAAACGGCTTGTGATTGGTCCGTCCGCAAAATTGCTGTGGAAGGGATTTGCTGTGAGAAAAGGACCAGACCTCCTTTAAAAAATATAATAATAATAATAATGGTATATCAGGCTAATAGTGCAGTGTTGTCATGGATTCAGTGAGTGAGTATTCTTAACTAAAGATATGTTCTGATTGTTATGTCAGCCTTATGATTACTGCTTAAATAATTGGCTGAATGAGTGGGTACAACTCCTTCTTAGTAGTAGGAAATTGTTTTGTTTTTCATGTTTGTGCATGAAAGCACTACTGACTTTGTTACAAAGACTGATGTTTCTGAAGTGTTATGTTTTAACAGCCAAATTTCTTATTAAGTGCCACTGACAGTGCTGTTCAGTGTGTTTCCACTGATGCAGGGTTATCACAGCTAGGTAATTTTGAGTTAAAATTGAATATTTCCCTCTAGTCACCTACTGATCGTTTTGGTCATTAAATTTGTTTTTTGTGTTTAGTTGGCATACTGTGATATTCTGCATTATCTCAGGTTTTAACGGTACCATCTTTTCATTAAATTAATTTGAGAAGTTGAAACCATTCCTCAATTCAGGTCATCATCATTAAGGGGTGATGGTTGGTCCTGGAGCCAGAACCACTAAAATAAAGTGTATCAGTGCAGTAATTTGCCATATTTATTTGAAAAAAGTCCATCCATGTGCAACACAAGTTTCTCAACCTCATTAATGATTTTACATGAAACATGGCATTTTGTACCAGAAATTAGTTGTATTACAAAACATATAATGTCATCAAAATTGAAACAAAAACCACTGTGTGGATATAGAACTTATTACATTTTTATTCAGTCAAAAATGTCTTGACTCTGCTTCAAACTCATCCAGTTTATTACTTCCATTTCTTTCGTTACCTTTTTATGAGTTTACCCGTTTTTATACATAATGTCAATTATTTGGTCTTAAGCATGTGCCCTTCATCTAGCCTTGGTTTTGCCTCTTTGTCTTGGTGCAGCCATTTTTCTGTGCAAAGCTGATTGCCTGAAGAAGTGCATCTGATGAAATAGTTGGAGAAGAAGTGTGTCATTTGTCATTGTTGCAGATCCATAATGGATGAATTGTAGGTGGTACAAGTGTGCTCTTTCAGCAGAAGGAGCCTTCTTAAGTATACTCATCACAGAATATAAATCTATTCTATCAATCGCCTCATAGACACCACAGACCGCTCATAAGTGGCTCTCACTCTGAGGCATTGCATGTTGGAAGGAAAGTGCTATTGTTTAGTCCGTTTTTAATCAATCTAATTTTCCATTGCAGTAATACTGTTTGAATTACAGCATCAGTACACTTGTGTTTACCTACCCCATGTTCTAAAAATTTGAAAATATTGCAGCATAAACAATTTTTTACAATTGTGTGCAAAGATTTATGTAGTAAGCATGCTATGGGGCTTTTGTGCAGAGGGAAAGATTGGATGCTTTTGGATATGCATCAAGAACAATCATTTATCTACAGCTGATCAGTACAAATGTGTAATTTTTGACAACCCTTTTGGAGTATGTGGAAAAGGCTTTGTTCTCTGACATCTGTGAGCTATATTGTGTGTGTGAAATTGCTTCCAGTTGTAATTGTGCAATTAAGGAAAAACTACAGCGAGGGGAAACCATTTGGCTCTTCTTCAGTAAGAAACGATGTCAGTCTGTCAAAGCGAGTTATTTATCTGGCCAGTGAAAGAGCCATTTATTCTTTCGACATTATTCAAAGGATGCTACCAGCGCAGAGTGACAGTAATGGGCTTTGATTTTGTAGATATACGATTTAGAAGAAGATGGGATGGTATCTCAGTAGAGCACCATAATCACTTAATTCCGGACAGAACAAATTGGATCTCTGTGTTTTTTTGCATGCCACTAAAGTGGAATCTGGAATAGTTGGATGGAAATCAAAACACCAGACACAGAACAGATATTGTTTAAAGTTTTTTATTTTCTGTTACAAAGTATACAGTATATGTATAATTTCTAAGACATGTTGTACATTCTACAAGTAACATATACTTCAAGTTGCACATGTCTATAACTACACAGTGCTTATTACTGTATTTTGAGTATAAATCTACATCACAGAAACATGCAACAATTTGACATATCAGATCAAAAGCAATAATACAACCTAACCTAGAATAACTCACGTTGACCACTAAGTGACTGGTCTGCTCTGGTGTTCCTTTACCTGCTCGGCTCAAATCTACCCTACTGTGCGTGTTGCACTATTTTCTCACTTGACTTCTGTGGAGAGTGAAAGTGCAACAGCAAAATAGAAGCCATTTTTCTCCAATTAGTGACAGCTCATGTGGGATTCAGAGTTTACAGTATAATTGGTCAGCTACAGGATGCAACACTTTGCGGGACTAAAATGAACATTAGAGTAATGTGATAGGCTTCATCTAAAGTCATAGTCATTTTTCAAACTGTCTCAGGAGTAACCACAATAACAACAGGAGTTTTTCTGGGGTTCTTCCTAGTTTTCAATCAATACCTTCACCACACTTAAAGAATGTGGTGTTTTGGGAATGCCTTTGGGAATAAAATTGGTTTGACTTTCAGAATTACCAGTAGAAAGGAAGTTATTTAAAAACACTCAGAATACTTAAAATAAGATGCACTACAGATACTCTCTTTTAGGAAGATGTTGATGTCTTGTTAGAAAAGTCTTAAAAGCCTTTTGCAGTGAGCTCTGTTGTACACAGGACAGGAAATAAGGGAGAGACGTTTTCATCGCACAGAGACATTGAGATGAAAAAGGACCAATAGAGGAATCTTATTATACAGGGACGCTTTGATGACTTTAAGCTGGAGGGAAATGTAATTTATTGCTGTAAAATTGAGTGCTGACACACTACTGATGTTTGCTTTGAATGTTAAAACAGCTGAGCACTATTATTACATATTTTTTTCTTTCAGTTTTTTAACTTCTACTTGTCGAGTTTGAGCTTCTGGTCAGAGAATGCTGACCCTCTCAGTGAGACCCTGCACATCTGCGTCATCCCCACCAGCCTCGTCGTCAGACCAAGGCGCAGGAGGCGGAGGCACGAGGTGGGATGGGTAAAACAGTGTGTGCTCACGGGCATACATCTGCCAGCGGCTGTCGTCACTTTCGTGAGTGATGTAACGCCCGCCCAGTTTTGTCTCCAACTCGCGTAGATCCAGCCACGCTTGATAGTCCTGAGAACAAAACAAGGGCATAAAATATCAGTTTCACTCCTGAAAGCATTGTAATTAGATCAAGCTTTTATGTGTTTCTAAAATGTCATCAAGTAATTACTTTTGCATTTTTGTGCTCAAGTGACCCAGACTGAGTGACGTACAACTGTTTACCGTTTCTGACCGGACATTTTAAATGGCACTTAAATCAGAGCACAAAAAAGTATTCATAACTAATTCATGTGTTGTTGATGTTCTGCCTTAATAACAACAATCAGTGGGTCATTTAGATATGAAGGACATAATAAAAATATTAGCTCTGGTTGGTTGTTAGAGGTTTGCAGAGCATTACAGGGTGTTAGACTCTGAAACATGTCATGTGCTGAGAGAAGAAGTTTTATTACCATAACAGAGTCAAAGAAACAGTGAGGCAGATTTTCTTTTTGTCTCGAAAATGCATCCTTATATGTATATATGCTCTAGTCATAGTTGTAGCTTTATAGCCATCAATTTAGGAAAAATCTATAATTTTTTTGTACTATTATCATCAGTTTAAAATGTAAACAAGACACCTCAAGTTTTTGTCCATGTAAATTAATTGATTAATCAAAAATAAATTGTCAGATTATTCAATTATAGGAATAATTGTTAGTTGCAGCCCTACATTAAATTATCACTATTTGACATATACGTGATTTCTGCATGATATTATATTTGTGGATCATTTTGTGGAGCTGTGAATGTAATACTTTCATTTCACTAAGTGTAAATAAATATTCTTCTGATATTTATGTATGTTATAAGCTTAAATGTTGTATGTACTATGTTAATACCTCTATTTAATAGAGCGTGTGTACCTGTAAGTATACATGGCTGAGACTCTTGTCAACACTGTAGCGCTTCCTCATCTTGACTTGCAGCAGATTGTTGATCAGGTCAATAGCTGGAAACAAAATTCAGTAGAAATTTGCCTTTAAATATCTACTTTTAGCGCATGCAAATATTTCTATATACAAGTTATAATGTTCACTTTTCAGTTTATCATGCAGTTAAATCTACACGTCATCTTACCGTCACTGGAGATCTGTTTCCATGGGTTTGGAGGGTACATAAAAGCTGCATTGTGGATCTGGTCATTGATATCTTCATCTTCATTAAAGGGGAATGTTCCACTTAGACTGACATACATAATGACTCCCACTGACCACATATCCAATGAGCGGTTGTAGCCCTGGTTTAGAAGGACTTCAGGTGCTAGGTAGGCTGGTGTGCCCACTACGGAGCGACGGAAAGACTTCTCGCCAATAATTCGGGCAAAACCAAAATCACATAACTTCACCTAGAGACAGTCACACAGGTGTGAGGGCATCAGATGATATTTATGTGCAAAGTTTATAGATGTAGTTTCACATGTTGCAGCTTCCTGTGTGGGTGACTGTAAATGGTTACCTGGGGAAAGGGATCCGCAGATGCAAGCAGCACATTCTCAGGCTTCAGATCACAGTGAACGATGTTCTTAAAGTGCAGGTGTCTCAAAGCTGCAAGAATCTATGCAAATATGACAAATACCTTAGGCCCTTGATATTATTTTTGTTTTCTAGGGAGGCGCTCTGTCTATACAAGTTAAACACCAACATTTGAAATGTGTGTACCTGAGTGATGAGGAACTTAGTGAGCCTCTCAGGCAACCGGCCTTTCTCACTGGAGAGGATCATTTCTAGCATGTCGCCGTGGAGCTTCTCCATCACCACAAAGACTTTCTCTGGGGTTTCAAACATACACTCCAGGTTCACAATGCCCAGGTGGCGCAAACTCTGGATCAGGGATTACAGATACACAAAAGCATGTATGTTTATTTGAGGCATAATAGAAACTTGAAATTGCAATTCTGTTGAAAAGTGAGAGTAGAAAGTGACAGAATGGAAATCTATCACAGTGTCAGCAAACGTGAGTAAAGCACAAGAACTGCAAATCAGGAGGATCAACAAATTGATTGTTATAACACTTTAACTGTAAGTCAATGGTATTTCATACACATAGTCCAAGATCATATTTAAACATTGTATTTAATACATTTCCCTTACAATCTGCAGCATGCTCTTGTTAGACCGATGTCATGAGAAAGTCAGGAACAAACAACAAACTAAAGACACTGTCTCCATCTGCTGGCAGTGGCCATACAGTACAAGAAAAAGCCTCAAGGAAAGTACATATCTAGGCATATTACTACTTTTTTTTAAAAAAACAACACTAAATTTAAATTGAAAATTACAAATTATATATACTGTATACAGTATACAATGTTTATCATTTTTATTGTGTGTACTTTGAGTGTCAATATGTATGTTTTTTTTTATGTTTTTTTAAGTGCCTAGTATCTCTGGATGAAGAGAAATACACATTTGTGTTTACCTGCAGTATTGCCACCTCATTTCGTAGCTGGCTTTCCTGCTTGGTGGGAAAACGAAGCTTGTCAATAACTTTGACAGCTACATCTCTTCCGGTCTTTCGATGCTTTCCTAAAAAATTGCAAAAAAGTGACTTACAGTAAGTGTCTAAAGAAAGTATATTTACATCTAAATGTTTAACCAACTATTTCAAGGTTTTATTACTTGATGCAATGCAACCTACCACCGTACACTACTCCAAACTGACCAGACCCCAGCACTTCATCAGCAAAAATCTGGTACACTGAACCAATATCCTTAAGGAAAAGTGTGTACAATTATTTCCACATTTTGAGTCTTAGATTAGTCTTCAAACGACTAAAAAGCTTACCACATTCTCTTGGATTTGACTGTTGGACACAGAAATGCTAACAGAGGCTTGCCCTGAGACACAAAAACAGAATGTGGTTGGTGATGTGGTTGTTTAGGAAACAACGTGTTTATGCTATAACACATACATTACACGACTAAGCCTTAAATCTACTAATAAGCAAAATTGGCTAATAAGCTAAACTGTGTCCTTACGGTGTGTTGTGTTCCCCGCAGTAGGCGGGGCATCTTGAAAGATGACAGGCATCAGCGCCTGGCGGATGGCACTTTCCCAGGCCTTGGCCACTTCGCGGCCTATGCCACTGTTGGGGGCCACCTGGCTGGGTGAGGGAGGCGTTTGGGGAAGGGCTTGGGGGTTACTAGCGTGCAAAGAGGGGAGCGTGTTGGGGTCCTCTCCAACAAAGTAGCACATTGTGCCAGTGATAATCTCAAAGCAGTGAGGGTTAGTGCCGGCTGGGACCAGACTGAAGTTGCTAGCAGGGAGCACCTCAAGGATCTCAGAAAGAGGGATCTCCTTCAAAGACAATAAAAGCAATAGTAAACACTGATGGAATGGTTCATAAAATGCCCGATAACTCAAAATAGCTTTGCATACCTTGTAGTATTTATTGGTGGTGTTGTTCTGGAAAAGGATGATGCACTTACAGTCTAGACGCCAATAGTGCCTTTTTCTCTGATGGGGTGCAGCAACAAAGGTAGAGCAGGGCATGAGTGTTGGAACTTAAAAAGGGCATAACATAGATGTATTTCACATTCTGAGCTGGGCAGCAAAGGAAGGTGTGAAGCCATGAAGATGTAGAGAAAGGCAGGAAGGCAAACTGCATGATGGAAAAATGAAGAGAGAAACGACAAAGATAAAGTTAAGACTGTTGAAGTTGTTAGTATTTTTAAAGTTCAAGTAGACTGACAGAAAAAGACAAAGGGAGAGTGGCTTTTAGCAACAATTTCTACAAGAGAGAAACAGAGTCTCACAAACGGAGCACAATAAAGAAGACAATATGCAATAAAGAGCACAGGGGCTGAAAGTAAATAGTTGAGATCACAGTGCAGACTGAGAGATAATGGGACTGATGAATCTGATAGAAAAGTCCCAACAAATAACAGAGAATACCTTTGAGGTCAAAGGCCCACAGATACAATAACAGGGAATATTACCAGTGTGTCCTTATTGCTGTAGTGAACCATCCACCCTTCTTTGATGGCTGTACTTGATCTGCGGGTTGTCTGCCTCACAGACTGTACCACTCTCATTAATGGTATGTTAGCACTTCAACATAAAACAGCAAAACAAAAGTTTATCATCAATAATGTAATTTTTCTTTCACTGCATTTTATTAGGTTTTATATCACTCTTACCTTTGGTCTCCATTGGTTCCATCCTGGTTGTTGTCTGGTGAGAAGGACCCTGGAATGCTGCAGGCCTCGTCAGAGTCATCCATAGAAGATTTATCTGATGCGTCATATTCACTGCTGTACTCCATTGGTACCTCAGGATCGACACTGGGACTCAACACATCTATAAACAGGCACAAAGTGAAGTGTGAATATTGCTGTCGGTTGACCTCATACAAGAAATTGCTTCATTAATATTGCTGTAAGAAGCTACTGCTACAACAAAAAAAACGCAAGCATTTAGCTTTAGCAGAGGGGCATGCATCCATACCACATGCGGTTCACTTACCAGAGTTACTTCTGTTGTCTGAGAAAATAAAATAACATATTTCAAGTAAATTTTTGCCCTGTTAGATGGATCATTACACAATGTAAACGCAAGAGTGACCTAAGATTGACAGCATACAAATGAGACGTATTAAAAAAGTTCATGCAGAGTTGACAGTCAGGAAATAACATCAAGAGATGGATTTGCTCCTACCTCCAATGGTTTCCCCGAGGCAGTCATTGGGAACCTTGTATACACAACGTTTATGGCAGTTGAACTTACAGTCTGTAGTGAAGAAAATATGTATTCTGATTAGATGAGTGTAAGCACAAGATATGATTGACCCTGTTTGTGACATTTTCTTCTTACCTTTGCACTGCAGGCCTTGTCTGAAGAGACCTCGAAGAAGCCTTTTGCAGTACTGGCATACAGTCGGCCGCGTGTAAGAATGAATGGCAAACGTGTGCGGCACCTTCACTTTGGTCATTAAGATCTTGTCTAAGTGAACAGGTCGACCTGTGTAAAATCGCCTAGCATCGCTTGCTGAACGTGGCTAATGGGTAAAAAGAAAAATTTATCAGCTGAATGCATTATAGTACTAACCTAAAAGGGATGTATTTACATATAGTAAACAGAGTATATCGTTTTAGATTTTCCTACATTATTCCAATAAAATGACATAATATTTTTAGATGAGTATACTATATTTTTGTTGTCAGTATTTTGTTAAAAAAAATCTATATGACACTCGTTGGTATATTTGAGTAACATGCCTTTACTGCATAGACTCCTAAGTTCTATTAAGGATGAATTTAGCTGCCCTGTTGTTAGACTATTGCACACATGAAAAGCTTTACCATTTGTGTGTGTGAGCGGATGAGGCTGGCTTCCTCTGCGCTGGAGGAGGTGGTCCCTACGCTGTACACCGACTCAGTCGTGGACAGTCGTAAGGACTGGCTGCTGCTCAGTGAAGCAGTGGAAAGGCGCCGTTTGCGAGCTCCGCTGCAGTTATTTGGTATGCTGAATGCACAACGCTTGTGGTAATTTAGTCCACATCCTGCAGATGGTGCCAGAAAGACAGAAACAATGTTTTAAACATAACCACAATGGATGAAAGTTTGTGTTTTATAACATTTATTATGGGCTTTTATAACGTTTTCTGGTCAACACTCAGACTTGTTCTTACCATCACACTTAAGCCCTTGTCTAACCAGCCCAAACAGCATCTCTCCACAGTGATCACAAAAAGCCGGGGCCCGGTATGAGTGAACATTTAGTGCATGGGGTCGAATCTGAAAATCCTCAAATGTGGCTGCCGCTAAAAGAAATGACAAATAATAGGATCACAGTTTATTTCTACAGTGAAATATATATAAATAAAGGAATATGCTATGTTTCAAGACAGCACCAATATTGATTAGTAAATACCTCTCTCCAGGGCAGAAGATTATTGGTTACCTACCAGAAAGAACCACCTCCACCAGATCCCCCTCCTGGATGTCACATGCACCCTTAACCAGCTGCAAGATGTTGTTGGTGGTTGTGTCATGCTTGAATAGAAGTATCTTGTCATAAATGCCATAAAAGCCACACTCTGGGAACTGCAAAACACAAATAGAGGATATAAGTGACAGAACTGTATCAAAGGAAATATATATCATTTCAATCAAAGGCAGTCTATTGTTATATTTGGTTCTATGTATTTGGTATGTGTGGAAGTATACAAAAGCATGTATTTGTTTACACTATTTATATTCTTTACACTCTTTGTATTCAACCAAAATTAGAGAGATGAGATGCTACTGCAGATGCAGATGGAGTAGGGTGAATAATAGTAATAATAGTAAAAAATTAGTGCTGGGCAACAATTAATATTTTTTATTGTATCATAAAAGCCTTCCTTTCCTAGCCTGTTTAGTCTAGACAATAATGTTAAACACCAAGCCATGGCTCTTACTGTCTCTCACAGGGTGTGCTGACCTAATGAATAGACAGCTCCAATTGAGAATAAGGACATGTAGTTAAAGATATTAAATTTAAATTTTACCACAATCTCAACTTAAACATTAATATAATCAAATTAAATATAAAACCAAAGCTATTTGCCACTGCCAGGGCATTAAGGTTTAATTTACTTTGTTATAGAAAAGTTACTCAGAGTCCCAAGCCACCATCAGAACATTAAAACAGGCACCTTCTGAGCAACAACAAGTTCACAATAAATCTGTTTACATGCAGAAATATAATTTTATTACATAAGATGAATAGATGCTCATTTTTCACTGTTGTTGGTTAGTTTAGTATATATTTTAAGTTATTTAATTTAAGATGCAGATTGTTAGTTCAACCAAGTTTTTAAAAGACTAAATCACAAAATAAAAAAGGTTAAAAAAAATAAATAAATTGAGTTATTAGGAAGGATGATGCATTTCTGTATTCAAGTTTCAACTGCTCAGTCTCCCTCCGATCCTAGTTTAGTAGTGGACATAATGCAACACTGAGACCCGGAACTGAACAGCAGATGGCAGTAATACATATACTCTTTTGCTGTTAAAATATCAAAATCAGTTAGTTACCTGTAGCTGAAGTTAGTTACTTCTAGTTACTAGTTACATTGTTGCTAGCAAAATAGCATTAGCATCAAAGTCATATTGTGTGGGTTGGTAAAGGCAACATTAACAGTTTAGCTTGTGATTGATGAGAGCACTGACATTATAATGTATTATTATTTTTAAAAATGGGAGTTGTCATTATTTATAAGTTATTCTATAATATAGGGGCCGGTGCAATGTGGATTGGGTGGCAGTCGAAGGCAGGAGCCTCGACGACCCAATCCCCGGACACAGAATCTGGCTCTAGGGACATGGAATGTCACCTCGCTGGCGGGTAAGGAGCCTGAGCTTGTGCGGGAGGTTGAGAGATACCGACTAGAGATAGTCGGGCTCACCTCCACCCACAGCTTGGGCTCTGGAACCCAAATCCTCGAGAGAGGCTGGACTCTCCACTACTCTGGAGTTGCCTGCGGTGAGAGGCGGCGGGCTGGTGTGGGTTTGCTCATTGCCCCCCGGCTCAGCTGCCATGTGTTGGAGTTCACCCCGGTGAACGAGAGGGTCGCTTCCCTGCGCCTTCGGGTTGGGGGTAGGTCTCTCACTATTGTTTGTGCTTACGGGCCAAATGGCAGTGCAGAGTACCCGGCCTTTTTGGAGTCTCTGGGAGGTGTGCTGGAAAGTGCTCCAACCGGGGACTCCATCGTTCTACTGGGGGACTTCAGCGCTCACGTGGGTAGCGACAGTGACACCTGGAGGCGTGATTGGGAGGAACGGCCCCTGATCTGAACCGAGTGGTGTTCTGTTATTGGACTTCTGTGCTAGCAACAGTTTGTCCATAACGAACACCATGTTCAAGCATAAGGGTGTCCATCAGTGCACGTGGCACCAGGACACCCTAGGCGGAGGTCGATGATCGACTTTGTAGTTGTTTCATCTGACCTCCGACCGTATGTCTTGGACACTCGGGTGAAGAGAGGGGCGGAGCTGTCAACTGATCACCACCTGGTGGTGAGTTGGATCCGATGGCGGGGGAGAAGGTCGGACAGACTTGGCAGACCCAAACGTACTGTGAGGGTCTGTTGGGAACGTTTGGCCGAGTCCCCTGTCAGAGAGATCTTCAACTCCCACCTCCGACAGAGCTTCGACCAGATTCCGAGGGAGACTGGAGACATTGAGTCCGAGTGGACCATGTTTTCCACCTCCATTGTCGACGCAGCCACTCGAAGCTGTGGCCGCAAAGTCTCCGGTGCCTGTCGTGGCGGCAATCCCCGAACCCGGTGGTGGACACCGGAAGTAAGGGAGGCCGTCAAGCTGAAGAAGGAGACCTATCAAGCCTGGTTGGCTTGTGGGACTCCTGAGGCAGCGGATAGGTACCGGCAGGCCAAGCGAGCTGCAGCACGGGTGGTTGTGGAGGCAAAAACTCGGGTCTGGGAGGAGTTCGGTGAGGCCATGGAAAAAGACTATCGGTCGGCCTCGAAGAAATTCTGGCAAACCGTCCGGCGCCTCAGGAGGGGGAAGCAGTGCCCTGCCAACACTGTTTACAGTGGAGGTGGGAATCTGCTGACCTCAACTGGGGATATTGTTGGACGGTGGAAGGAATACTTCCACCGTCCAACAATATCCCCAGTTGGACGGTGGAAGTATTCCTTCCACCGTCCAACAATATCCCAGTTGAGGTCAGCAGATTCCCACCTCCACTGTAAACAGTGTTGGACGGTGGAAGGAATCTGCTGACCTCAACTGGGGATATTGTTGGACGGTGGAAGGAATACTTAACTGGGGATATTGTTGGACGGTGGAAGTATTCCTTCCACCGTCCAACAATATCCCCAGTTGGACGGTGGAAGGAATATTTCACCGTCCAACAATATCCCCAGTTGGACGGTGGAAGGAATACTTAACTGGGGATATTGTTGGACGGTGGAAGGAATACTTCGAGGATCTCCTCAACCCCACCGTCACGTCTTCCACTGAGGAAGCAGAGGCCGAGGGCTCAGAGGTGGACTCGTCCATCACTCGGGCTGAAGTCACTGAGGTAGTTGGGAAGCTCCTCGGTGGCAAGGCACCGGGGGTTGATGAGGTACGCCCTGAGTACCTCAAGTCTCTGGATGTTGTGGGGCTGTCTTGGCTGACACGCCTCTGCAACATCGCGTGGCGTTGGGGACAGTACCTCTGGACTGGCAGACCGGGTGGTGGTCCCTCTTTTTAAGAAGGGGACCGGAGGGTGTGTTCCAACTACAGAGGATCACACTCCTCAGCCTCCCGGGAAAGTCTATGCCAGGGTACTGGAGAGGAGAAGGCGGCCGATAGTCGAACCTCCGATCCAGGAGGAACAATGCGGTTTCGTCGGTCGTGGAACACTGGACCAGCTCTATACCCTCTCCAGGGTGCTGGAGGGATTATGGGAGTTTGCCCAACCAGTCCACATGTGCTTTGTGGATCTGGAGAAGGCATTCGACTGTGTCCCTCGCGGTGCCCTGTGGGGGGTGCTCTGGGAGTATGGAGTCCGGGGCCCTTTGCTAAGGGCTGTCCGGTCCCTGTACGACCGAAGCAGGAGCTTGGTTCGCATTGCCAGCAGTAAGTCAGACCTGTTCCCGGTGAATGTTGGACTCCGGCAGGGCTGCCCTTTGTCACCGGTCCTGTTCATTATCTTTATGGACAGGATTTCTAGGCGCAGCCAGGGGCCGGAGGGAGTCTGGTTTGGGGACCACAGGATTTCATCTCTGCTTTTTGCAGATGATGTTGTCCTGTTGGCTCTATCAAGCCAGGACCTTCAATGTTCACTGGGGCGGTTTGCAGCCGAGTGTGAAGCGGCTGGGATGAGGATCAGCACCTCCAAGTCTGAGACCATGGTTCTCAGTCGGAAAAGGGTGGCTTGCCCCCTCCAGGTTAGTGGAGAGCTCTTGCCTCAAGTGGAGGAATTTAAGTATCTCAGGGTCTTGTTCACGAGTGAGGGAAGGAAGGAGCGTGAGATCGACAGACGGATCGGTGCAGCTTCTGCAGTAATGCGGTCGATGTACCGGTCTGTCGTGGTGAAGAAGGAGCTGAGCTGTAAGGCAAAGCTCTCGATTTACCGGTCGATCTACGTTCCTACTCTCACCTATGGTCATGAGCTTTGGGTGATGACCGAAAGAACAAGATCCCGGATACAGGCGGCCGAAATGAGCTTTCTCCGCAGAGTGGCGGGGCGCTCCCTTAGAGATAGGGTGAGGAGCTCGGTCGCTCGGGAGGAGCTCAAAGTAGAGCCGCTGCTCCTTCACATCGAGAGGAGCCAGCTGAGGTGGCTCGGGCATCTGTTTCGGATGCCTCCTGGACGCCTCCCTAGGGAGGTGTTCCGGGCATGTCCCACCGGGAGGAGACCTCGGGGAAGACCTAGGACACGCTGGAGGGACTATGTCTCTCGGCTGGCCTGGGAACGCCTCGGTATCCCCCCGGAAAAGCTGGAGGAAGTGTCTGGGGCTGTCTGTGGCCCCTGAACTAAAATGAGTTTGACTTCCCTGAACTACAGAATTAACAGCGTGGGCACCTGTACGTCAACATTTTTACGTCTTTTGATTGGATGGTTAAAGAGCGTAGCCTACTAGACAGAGCTAGCAAAAAGCTAAAAAAATGTATAGAGCAGACATTCTTGGACATAAAGCTAATGACAACTTTGGCCAGATATACAACGAGACAGGCTGAACTTTCAGCATTAGCCTCCATGGCAATAGAAAATTAATGATGGAAATGAAACTCACAGATAATCTCTGGAGTAATTTAACTCTTCTTGAGGAAAGAATGGAGGATGGACTTTGTGTTCAAATAATCATCAAGTGTTGGTGGTGAGTCAATAAATTTGATTTCATTTCTTTTCTATTTTGTCAATTTATTGGCTCAATATTGATTCTCCTGACAATGTATGCTCTGTGGCACAGATGTGTCTGCAGTGAATGGAGACTTGTTGAATTGTGTTAATGGTCCATGTAAGTAGCGTATTTTTTTCTTGATGTTACCACAACTGGAAAGAACAGCCTTTTCCAATTTTGTAAAATTAAATACAACAGGATATTTATTATTGTGATAGGTAGCTACCGGTTGGCCTCGTGGATAGACCGACCCAAGAACTATAAACTGTGGCCATAAAGAACATCACGGGTCTAGCACAGCTCCACCTCGCTGAAGACCTACTGGTAGAATCTTTTTGAACAATGGTAGCTCATCAGACGAGCAAGACTGGACCACAGAGACCAGGACTGGGGTAGCTCAGAATGGGGCAGGAGGGAAAGCCTAGGTGAATGTGCCCCACCCGGTGTCACTCTCTCTCTCGGCAAGACACTTAACCCACCTTGCCTCCAGCGGTGTTCCAGCTGTAACACTGGTGATTGGAAGCTTAATGTAAGTCGCTTTGGATAAAAGCGTCTGCTAAATGAATAAATGTAAAATGTAATGTAAATGTCTAAAATGTCTTACCGTATGCTCTTAGCAGCATCCTAGTCCATCGCTCAACCCAGTGAGCTAATCGGACATAATGAATTCCACTGCACTTTAGTGCTTAAAACAAGTATTACAACACAAACGCTCTGGAGCATTTGCAATTTAAAAAAAAAACGTACACTTTGAAACAATCATTATATTTTTACCTTTGCTATCAGGGGCTATAATAAAAGAAACTTAGACAAACAAACTAATTGATACTTTTTTTGCTCTTACCATTCAGGGCTTCCATAT
Source organism: Neodontobutis hainanensis (assembly GCA_024349245.1). NCBI lineage: Eukaryota > Metazoa > Chordata > Actinopteri > Gobiiformes > Odontobutidae > Neodontobutis > Neodontobutis hainanensis. The sequence continues at coordinate 10,975,424 of JALDNG010000020.1, read as the reverse complement.
GTTAACTTGCCTAGCCTTAGTAAAAATATCAGAAGCCGTATAGTACATACCTGTACAAATTGGCAAAATGTTATTGGTTTAATATTTACTGATACATAAACTACTCAGCCTCTTTGAGATACTAAAGCTCACACGCTCATAGTATTAACAACTGATAGCTGAGTAAAGAACACACTCTTTGTTTTGTGTTAGACAAAGGGGAAACTTTATCCTATCCTTCAATCAGCCATTTGAAAACATACAGAGAAATGTTTCCAGAAGGTACTTCTGGAGATTTGAACGATGATCATGTCACTCAGAAGTCAGCCAAGCAAATGAGGCCGTCATAGGGAAACCCTGGCCTACTAAATAATTAATACTGTCTGGTTCCCTTCAGTGACCACACCACATAAGACACCACTGCTACAATGACACACAAAACTAGACAACAGGAAACAGTTTTTGAACTTGTGGTTTATCCGTGACATTGCAGGTAACATAGATGAAGCAAAAAAGCGGACAATCTTATATTTACAATCCACTTAAATATCTCTGTTTCTATCACTACAGTATTTGTTTTGGTTAAAGTCAAGATTCACCATCTGGGCTCTAACAACTTACAGGAAGGGGAACCCTGGTCTCCACCTTGGAACAGCACAATAACACACACCTCCTCGCTTACAAATGGGCACACCCTCCTTACAAAACAGCAACACACACTGGCTGTTCCCTGTTTCCCTTATTTTCTCCTCACACAGCCTTCCTCTCAGTTTCCCAACAAGCATCACCACCTCTGACACCCAAGCCTGGCTTGTACTACTGCCAAGCTCCACTAACATCACCCCACCCTAGAAGTGGGCGACTGCTGCTGACCGCATATAACCAAAAGCAAAAATCACACAGGCTTCCAGATTTATCTATGCCTGAGACAGAGGCATGACATGAAGCCTAGCCTCAAAAGTAGCTTGAACCCTTACACAGAAATCCTATTCAGTAGATGTTGATATAAATGGCTTTGGGTTGTTTACACAGAACAAATGCTCAAGATACTTTTCCATTTTCAAACGTTGTAACCCTCTACTTTTAAAGCTGCAAAACATGAAATAACTGCATGCATCAGTAGCAGTAATTGCCGCAAATAAGCCCAACAGCTGCCACAAAGCCCAGATCAGAGGAAACTCCTCAAGCCTTGGCCTAAGTCATGCCCCTATGGACAAGTCTTATGCCAGCAGCTCCCCACACACTGCTTTCTATTTTCAAAAGCAACCCATGAAACAAGCTCTTTCCAAAGAATACAGTGTAAAAAACACAAATGCAGTCACCATGTCTGAGCAGACCTCAAGTCATTTCTGTATCCCACACCCTGAAACCACAGTCCAAATGGAGCAACAACCATTTTAAATGTTTGTCTGCTGTGAATCTATATTATGTGTGAACACAGACTGTGCAGACAAAGAGCTGCCTGTATCATCAACTATAGTGTAGTTTGCCTGGAGATAGGGCCGTGTCTCTGGCTTTTGGGTTACCAAGGATCAGGTTCCCCTGCCTTGTTCGCTCTATTCCTGTTGCTCTTCGGGTCAATGAAGCCATTATGACTGAAATGAATTATGGACTAGGTCTCTTTTACTCCAGCTCTCCCTTTGTTTTCACATCACTCTATTTTCCTTTTTAGAGACTACTTTATTAGCTACAAGCAAACATTTTTAAATGCCACTAATATGTTTCAACAACTCAATGTTATGCGTGCTGGTCTGTTTACACCAACTCAATCATAGCTACTTTCTTAGAGTGTCAAAATTATAAAAAATATCTTAAAAGAAGATTTCTTTGTGTTTCAAAAGTTGACTGTAAACATGAATGTTTTGGAAGTACAAATACTAATAATAAGTGACACTTTGTCTTTAGACAAAAGGTATTCTGAATACACCAATGAAGCTCCCTCCCATCATATCGGCATGATGTCATGGAGCAAGGTTTCTAGGAGTGAAATATAACCTCTCACACATACAATGTTACAGTGTTACTATTCTGCTGTTTATTTCCTTGTCAACCTCAACTTTTGCTCTTATAATAAAAGGTCAAAGCGCAATACTGGAATCTGACCAGTATCAAAAATCCGAAAATAAACCAAATCTACTTTGTAAAAAGCACAGTGCCACTGGTAAACAAAATAAGTCTAATCTATAAAAAGCACAAGCATGAGTGCCGGATGCAGAGTTTCTTTCAACTGCAGGTTAGAATACTGCACAAGCCCACATGTCCAGTCAATGTGTTGTTGCTTTACAACTTGAGAAGATGTGAAGGAGTTCTAGAGAGCAGCTTTTAAATAAGGTCCCCTTTATATCAAGTAGCTGCATATGTAAGAACAAAAAGACTTTTATGTACCACTGATAGAGTTGCAAGCTTCTGCTTTTCATCTTTGCCCTTACTTCCCCTGCAGCAGGGTAGCATGAGACACACGCACAAATTCATTCACACACTCATGCTTACATATTATTATGACATCAAAATGATTTTATTGCCATTTAACAATAACTCATTGTTGCAGCAAATTCATGTGGTTTCTGACCAGCTGAAGAAACAGCAGTGGACAGAGAACATGCACACATCAAAGCAGGGTATTTGTATACTTACATCTATTTACTGTGCATATACTGTATCTATTTGCATATATGTATTGCACAGCTTTTACAAGTATTGGGTGTAAGCAGTAAAACATATTTATATAATGCATTACAATATTCTCAAAATGGAACAACAATCCACATTCATGTGTTAGTGGTTTTATGTTTTCCATCTATTGCTAGGTGGCAGACAGTTGAAAACAACAAGTATGTTGTGAGTTGTGTTTTCACAAAGCAGCAAGTCATAGAAATCCCTTCAGTTCTGCAGGATCAAGCTTACTCTCCAGTCATGACATAAAAATCCTTTTGGCAAAATCACAAGTAGTGCTATGTGTCACCTATGTTCTCTAAACAGTGCGACCTTTATATCCATACATGGTCCTCTCAATATAATCTGTTTCTGTAACACGGGCCGGTTATCACAACAGGAACCTGATCCAGCCATTTTATAGTTGAGGGGAAACACGCTGCATCCCTTCAAACAACACACATTGTTTAAACATCCATGTCTTACCGTGTGACAAATCAAACAGCTCTGTGCACACTGTGAGCAGTTGCATACTGAAGTTTTATTGATGCATTGTTAGGGAGCATAACGATGTGACGCCTCTCTAAAATCAATTCTTTCTTTATTAGACAATAGGTAGCCCACAACTTCTTCTTAAACATGTCACGCGCAAGACTCAGAAAGAACCACCCCACTTTTCTGAAAGGTGATGAGGTGTTTAATGAGAAGTTTCCGTGGTTACCAGCATGTAACAACGTCAATGATCTGCCCTCATTAGCTCTTGACAACTTGGCCAACACAGGAATTTTTCCTTTTGTGCGTACATTACAGATGGAACGAATGTAAGACCGGCCTGGCACTCTATTTTTAACCCCAGTGAGGTCATAAACTCGTGAAAAGATGGAGGCAGGTGACAAAAAAAGCCATGCCTTACCCTCTTTAGGCCCTCAGGCATCTGCAAAGTGTTTACTTGAGACGCTGCAGGTTCTAAAGAAAGAACGAAAGAGTTGAACCTTGTTTTTCTTTTTAATCACGTCACACTGAGTGAATGGCATCTCTGTGCCAAAAGCACAAGATGTTAAGTAATACTATAACCCATGACGTTTGCTACTGCTGGGCTTGACAGCATAGAAAAGATAAATCAACAAAGAAAGTGTGCACACAAAGCAGGCCAAATCAATAGCTATATTAGCAGTGTGACGTAGAACACCTCACTTGTTATTATATCAGCTGCCCATTTGGATTAGCAATTAGCTTGTTAGCAGCAGCACACCTTAGATTGGACACTCATGTCTGCCTTTTACTGACATACAATACATTAAATGAAATAAAAACAAATAGATAGACTGATAGATTTCTATAAATAAACACATACTATCAACAAAACATTGATTTGTAGTGTATAAATTATATTTTATTAATTGTGTGTGCATAAGATTGTTTGAGATGGTGTTCCTGAAAGTGGCATCTGCTATGCTCTGTCAATGTATGTTCAAACTAAATGGTCTGTATTTACTGTACAATGATGATCAGACTACTGTACATGGTACGTCTGCCTCAACTCCCATTGTGGCTACATGTCTGCTGGTAGGACATAATCAGATCTACATTCCTGACCTGATTTCTACATACCACAGATGTCTGTGTAAACCTGAGAGACTTGCAGGCGCAGTGTAAAACCAGGCCTTTCTGCTACACATTAAATATAACAGTGACCAACACACACGGACTGAGGACCAAGACTAGACTGGATGAAAAGGTACACACACACAATACTATAACATATAAAAGTATGTCCAAATGTTGACAGAACTACTGATCTCTGAGTATAAAGGGACAGTTTTAGAATAGAACAGTGGATACAAAAAAATACTCCCCAAGTTTTAGTTACCCTGTCGTGCCTACACCCAATAGCTGTGTACTTTGTGCATGTGTAAGTAAGCGGCTCAGTCTCATGCAGCAGCAGAGGGACAAAGCATCTTATTCTGCTTGGAGCACAAGGACGGGTAAGGTGACATGAGAGCCATACATGCGGCAGGGAGAAAGACTGAGAAGGGGTCTAGGGATAAACAAGACACGCACTGCTGTTCTGAACCAGCCTTTTGTTGGCAGCAGCTCCTGTTGCCATAAACCCGTTCTTTCTCCCTTCCCATTGCTTGGTTCTGGTCAGGCAAACTGATAAGAAGCCTGCACTTATATGACAACACAAGTCTGTATAAAGTAAAGAATAACAAATACCAAGTAAAGAATAGTGAAATAGTGTAATTACACACCACAGAAACATGCTTCTTAACCCCACCCAAGACCTTTAGAGCATGTGCAGTTGTTTTTATTGTCAGTTAAAGTTTCTCATGCTAGAGATGTCACAGGACACATACTCAGATTAACTCAGATTGAACTGAAATAACGGGCAATGAAATGTTAATCTATACTGTATACACTCCAATTTTCTCATACACACGATGGCAAACATGTCTGTGGAATATCTCAGTCATCCAGGACATATTAAAGAAAAGAGTTTAAAGAAGGCATGTACGTCCAACTTCCTTCTTTGAAACCATTTTATGATGGCAAGATAAGTAAGTACTCAATAAGTGCAAACTGTACACAAGTAATTAATATTGTATTTCCACATTTACTTCCACATCCTTTGCATACTGAGTATGTAACTTTAACCACACACACAATACAATTGAGAGTAATTATATACTTAATGATGTGCAATAGCAAAATACATGATCATTAGGTAGACTTCACTAGACTACTAAAGAGTTCAAAGGCTTACACTGAACTTAACGAACTGGGGAAAAAAATAAATCTAAAGTTTTTTGTATGTCATGTGTTTACCCATTGAAGTTAGATTGTGGTTTTGCCAATTTCCCCTCAGAGCAGAGAATCTGCTGCAAGACTAGACTAACACGGTAACACACAGCATAGCAGTCCTAAGCAAACAGGTTCTTCATAAGTGGTACTGCAGCCCTATCAGTGTTTATTGGTGGGATCCACTGAAACTTGTAAGTAATTTCAAACACATAAAATAACATGTTTCCCCTAATACCTTTCCCTACCTCGTAAAATAGTCCATTGTTGTGCTGTGCTCCTCCTGAGAATAGAATGTACCTAACCAGCAGAGAATTTTTAAAAAGGTTTTTAATCTACAAAATACTGCTTAGGTTTCAACTGGACTATGGGGCAAAACATTTTCACTGGATTAGGGTTACAAATTCTCATCTGCTCAGGACAATTATAATGCAGGAAGAGAGAGCAGTTTATTAAATAATTTGCAACATTATCACATATTTTTCAAACACAGGTCTCATTGAAAACTCAGTTAGTGCCTTGATCATCTAACATCACTGTAGCTCTGATACACATGCCCTGTCATGTTCGGTTTTGGTCATTGTGTGTGTTTACTTTGAATAACCAAATGCCCCTGTGCCAACAAAGCTTCAACTTGCTGCTCACAGCTAACAGCCAGGAGACACCAGACACGGTCAGTCATGCAAAACTGTTCCACTAGCATGCAAATCAAGAGTGGTCACACACACATAACAGAGAGGTGTAGGCATAAACAAATGATGCATGTTAGGGTGGGTCTTCCCCTTTGCAAACACTTATAGTATAGTATTTCCTCAACAACCACATGTAAACCTTGTTTATTTGGCTAAAGCGCCTCCAGAAGGTATCTTCAGTTATCAATCATATGACTAGTTAACAATGCATGTATGTTATATTTGGATGTTTATAAATCCAATAGAGCAGAAGTACGTAATTCAGTAAATTTGGCTGCCTTTCTGCCATTGCTCACAATTAGTGTTGCCTTTTACATTACCAAAGTAATAATAGAGAACAGGAGCTCAATGTATGGATGATAAAATACAGGTTAACTATCTTATGCGGTTAGTGTACAGTGAAATACAGCTTACAAGCCAGATAGTATTTTGTTGATCCGCCATTGTTTGACGAATGTGTTGTGTTGACTGCCTCTTTGTTGAGATCTTGTTTTAAATTGAATAAAAGGGGGAGGGATACAAAAAGAAAATTCTATCTATATATTTATTGCAAAGCAGAAATTCTGTTACCTTGCACATCGGCTGGATTCTCATGAATATCTTGTACTGCTCCAGGCCAAGCATCTGCTCACCTAGTACTGGCGGTTAAGGCCATGTTTTAGATTTGACGACGAATAGGGGTGTAACGATACACCAATGCCACGGTTCGGTTCAGATCACGGTTTTGGAGTCACGGTTCGGTTCGGTTCTGTTTGCTGTGGGGGCAGGGTTCATTGCAGGGCACCAGCAATAATAACACTAGATTCACTTTAACTTAATAAAAACAACAACAATAATTTAACTTATTAACTTTATCTTTATTTACTTAACTTTATACATTGGCTTTCTTTAGAGCAGTTAGCACACCTGTGACAAAATAAAATGAACGTTGGGCCGGTGCAGCAGGGGGCGGGGCGCGTTCGGTTCGACATGCGAGTATCGCGGTTCGAACTGTGGCTGTGGGTTCGCGGATTTTTCGGTTCGGTTTGAATATCGTTACACCCTTAACGACGAAGCAGCAGTTTAACCAATACTAATGTGATCAACATAATGTTGATCTGATTAGATAAAACTGCATTACTGGCAGGTGGCTCATCCAAACACTGACCAAGTTTTCAGCTACAGCACCTGCCCTTTGTAAACACTCTAAAGAAGCCCTACCAGATGGTTCTGTAAGGTCAGAAATTCTGGGAAATCAATGTTTTTTGCTTTAACAATCTGGAACCGATGTCTGTGTGAAGATCTAACGTTATACAAACTTTTTTTAATCAAAATATTGAGCTTGTATACCAACAAGGGGTTTAAGAGGACTCACACTTTAAATATCTTTAGTAAGAAATGACTATCCCTTCATAGTAACAGATGAGGACAGTGTATTAATAAGTGTTACAATGTATTTTTTAATTGAAGCATGTATTCATGTGTAAAACATTGAGGTAAACAGGAGGGCCAAACAGCTTCTCAAGGGAGGGGCAAGAAGAAACAGAGTGTTCTGAAGCGGAGATGGAAACAATAGCTATAACTCGCAGCTGTGAATTTGTGTGCAGATTTGTTTGTATTTGAAAAGGGGAAGTCAATAATAAAACATTCAGATAAAATTATAGTAATTTCCAACTCTTAAATTATATTTGTGTTTATTACATATTGTATTTTTTACAGATATTTTTGGTACAGAGTTTTCAGTATGGATATATAAGTCCCTCTGCTTTGTAAATAAATGAGAATATATTTTCTTTAAACAGTCAGAGGCAAGAACTAAACAAACACAAGGTTTTGTCTCTGGGTTGTGTTTTCATATGGTAAAAAAGAGAGAGTTAGTTAGATATGTTAAATTTTGATGTAAGGGTTGGATTTTATTGCGCATACAGCCAAACATTTGGGTAATGAGCAACTTTTTTTTGATTACAGCTTTGGTAAACAGTTGGAAGGCCAACTGTAAAAGCTGATCAAAATCTCTGTGCCACTGGATGCATCAAACCAAATACCGTCATCTTGCATTTCCTACATCCACAGATTTGAAAAAGCTCCCTGACTCACTGTTTTGTTTTTCCACGTGTTGACTCATAATGGATTAATCTGCAGATTTGTTCCACAATCCAGTAATGTTACCACAATCTGTCAATTTACATTAGTAAAAATTTTATGTCTGACGAGTGCAAACACTAACACACCCAGTGACGTCAGAATACACTTGCATGTATCTCACTCAAAAAAAAGATATACAACAAATCTTTAGCCTTTTGGCAAACTAGGTCAGGGGAAAAACTGACAGGACCATAGAGTGTTGTTACATCTTTGCATTTTAATTATTTGCTATATGTTTTATGTAGCTGGGATTGGTGCCATGAATATAATAATTTGGTTACACTTTGTTTTTGTATAAAATTAAGGATGTCTTTAAACTTCAAGTGGGGCAGTAAACAAACCGATAGTACAATCTTTCTAAAACTGCTCAAAAGACAAGCCAAACGATTCAAATCTGACTGAAAGGGAAGTTGTAAATCTCGGGCCGTGCCTTGCACAGGGGTGGATGTTCATAGAGTGGAATGTGAGGAGGAAGAGGAGGCCGAGTGTGAGAGGAAGTGGATGATAAGCCACAAGGAACCGGAGATGTGTGGATATAAAGAGGAAGCTGAATTGAGAGGGAAAGGAACGGGAGAAGGAAGGTAGTAGGAGGAGGAAGAGTAGAAGTCTCCCATTGACAACCAGATAGCTACTCCATTTACATATGAGGAAACAAAAAACCTGCACATTACCACTTGTGTCCAACAAATTGACCCCAATTCATAGGTTAGGAAACAACAATGAGAAAAAAACTAGAGCCACATTTGAAAATGCTATTTTTGGGGTATTTACCACTTTTAGTTTTAGGTAGTATCATACAATACATTGATGAGGCTGTCCTTACCATTTACTGCTGTAAAGTTTGAAATTATAGATAAAAGAGCTCAATATTTCTAATCTGATTACTGTTTATCAATAATGTTTAGTCTATAGGATGACTAGAAACTGTTTATTTATTTCCATGTCACGGTGTTTCCAGTCAGGAATATCACAAAGTTTCAGGAGTTTAAAAGGAGATTAAAGATAACTTAGTCTAAGGAGCTGTTGTGTCTTCATAATGATGATGAGGTAAAGAAAGGAGGCATATTACACCTCAGCCAAGGCTTTGTGAAGGATAGTGAACGAGGAATGCTGTGCCTCCTCAATGAGTGAAGGGAATGGAAAAACATGTCAATGGAACACAAGGAGGTTAGCCTGTGAATAAACAGACCAGTGACTCACGCTTTCTGGGATGAGAGAGACGGCAGAGAGGGCGGGGGTGCAAGGTACCAAACTGCCTTCACTCCCCTTTCCAAAAAACACCAATGTAGGCATTCATGCGAGCTCACATTTCGACTCATGTGTTGTGCTCAGTTGGCAGTACCGGGACAAGCTTTTCATTGTCCAAGCCTTCCACCCAAAGCTGGAGCTCAAAAGCAGCACAGGAGGATTGTATTTATAGGATTTTGAGATTGCTGGATGTGTCTGAAAAGGCTTGAAAAAGATTGGCATCTCTATGTGGTTTTGTTTGTGTAAAAATGGGTATAATCCAAGTTACTTTCATTCTAGCTTTACCCTGGGATGAAATTGATTAGCTTTTTTTAAACGTCTGTACCCAATATAATTGTGCTGTAGATTATGTTTTTCTCTCAAAATAAAACAAACGTTAAGCTACTTTGATTAGAGTTTAATTCTTCATATTGGTGTACTCAGTTAAAGTATAATTTAGCCAGGAAAGTTTAAAGTTTTCCATTTTTTCAATTTTCCAAGAAGGCTATGGTCTTTTAATGTAAATAATAAACTGCTGCAAAAGTTCTAACATGCAGTACTGGGTAATTCGGTTTTCTGTGCAGCAGTCTGTTGGGGGCTATCTCGGAAAATAGGTCATAGGCGACTTGAAAAACTTATAGAGAGGGCTGGTTTAAATAGGTATTAATTTGGAGACTCTGGTTGAAGTAGTGGAGCAATCAGTACGAATGCTATAACAAAACCTGGACCATCCCCTGCATTTGGCTTTTGAACAGCCATGCAAATCTTATGATCAGCTGATAGATGCAGGCATCTTATGGTTCTCACAATACAGTTGAGTACATATAGGAAAACTGGGTCACAAATGGGTTAGGTTATTGCAGTTGACACTTTATATTATGCAAGTATGGAAATAAAATGATCATGTTTTTACAAAGTAATGAGGCTCTTGGATGTTTTACCAAGTCATTACATCTAAACATTTAAAGTTTGTACCATAAAAGGAGCTGCTTGTTGTGTCATGGAGGTACCAGTATAACAGTCTACAGCTGGAGCTTACACTTTTTATCACTCCAAAATAAATAAAGCTAGAGAAAGTTAATGTTAGACTTGGATTTAAAAGGGAAACACTTTTTTTCTTTTCACCGAAATAACAAAAACTAAATAAAAACAATCCCCCTAAAATCTGGAAGATGGTGCAAACGTGGTTAATTAATTGATGACAACCAGAGAAGTATAGGCAGTATACAAGGATTTTTTTTAACATACCAAAGGATGCTGCACTTAAAGTTCCTAGCATCTGTTCTTAAATGAATAGCATAATTCCCACTACCCCCTGTGCTTCCTGTTGTAAAGAGGATGTCAATAGTTCTACTACCCTACTCCAAGCCATTTCTCTGTTCATTACTGAGAAATTGAGATAATAATAAAGAAAAGAGTAACAATAGAATAAATTATTCCTGAAAGCTGAAGTTAACCTCAGAGAAACTCTTAAAGCGTGAGTAAACTGTACATGGCCAGTTTCTGTCTGGCACTGAGGCCTTGTTGTTTTGACTAAGTGTGCCCTGAAGAGAGGAAATACAAAAAATATTATAGTGTTTGGTGGAGCTAACAGAAGCACAATCTATTTATTTGTGTCCTCCAGCAAGGTTGAGAAATGTTTTAAACAGTTGCTTAGACAAAGCTATTAAGTAATTGGTACAAGAGATATCATTTAAGTGTGAAAAATGTTGCATAAAATCTGCCTGCACACAAGACGGGAATTTGATTATGAAAAATATTAAAAAGAACTTTGTCTTATGTATGGGATTGATCATGTTGAATTTGTTATGTGAGTATATGAATAATACACAATACAAATGATAGAAAATGTACGACGTGACATTCCACTAGATGAGATTAAGTTTTTAAAGTTTCTTCTGTGACTGCTGAAAACATTCATGTCAAATTAACAGTCAGGCAATGTAAATGAGGGTATACTGTTATAAATGTGTCATGACGAAACCGATTAAAAGCACTGTTTGTCATGGAGTGTGAGGAGAAATCTCCAACTGTGTTGATAATCTGTTTACAAGCATACTAAGAACCAAAGACATGCACATATGAAAAGCACTTCACCTGGAGAACGCACACGCCCGGTTTTACCTGAAAAATCACTCACACTTCCTACCTTGGTGTCAACAATGGAGCAGGCAATTTGCTTGACATAGGCAATGTCCGCTGTCTGAGGCATGAAGACGGACTCCCTGGTCAAACCAATCTGGATGATGAAGGACACCCCTGCTGGAGTGGGTGGACAAGTGTGCATCCCAGTCCCACCAGAACCCTGCCCTGGCAGCATGTCCATAACAGAGAAGCCCCCGTGGGGCCCCACTGGTGGCATAGAGATGGGGGTCCCATGCTGAATCACAGTTGATCCTGGTGGAGAAGAGCCCCCAGGGGGGAAAAATACCTGTGCCATGGCTCCTGAGGGCATACAGGGGCTAGCGTTAGCCATTTAGAGTCCTGTCTGCCAGCTGCCTCAAGCTCTCAACATACAGGCTACACACACCCAGGTGCAGCCCAGACTCTTGACAAACACCAAACTCATTCAGGTCAGGCAACAGCCACGGTTTACAGAGGAATAGACAATGTACTGAGTCCCAGTCTCAGACCTGTGTCCTGTGGCTACTCCCTCCCACTCGATCTAGAAAGAAATCCTTGTCCAGGAAGTGCTGCGCTCCACTAACTGTCTTCGTTATGCTCTTGTAAAGTCAGACTGTACTCTAGAAGATAAGCATCAGTGTCTGAAAAACTCAATGATCCAAATTTACCCTGTTGTTGTTCCTGCCCTCGCTTCCTTCTTGTAGCCCGTTTTGCCTTCAGTTGTTTCCTGCAGAGGAGAAAGTCCAAACTTGATTGTGAAACTCCCTGCCGTAGGAGAATAACAACAGAAACAATGTTCAACTTTGTAATGCTCTTCTCCAGGCTGACTTACAAAATGGCCTCCTTAACACAGGAAACTGTGAGAATGAGGGAGAGAGCGCAAGAGCCTGCACTCTTTTTACTAGTCTTGCCCTCTTTCAGTTTCAGCCCCAGTTCAGACTTTTTGTTTAAAAAAAAAAAGCTGAGAGGGAGCTGTAAAAGAGACCTCCCACTCTCCTCCCTCTTGCCCTGATCCCTACTACAGCCAACGAGGAAATGAAATGATTGACAGCGCGTCCAGCCAATAGACTGTCAGTACAACATGTGACATCTAGGCGCTTGTTTCCCCGCTCCCAGGTTCCCCCCGTGGCCCTTCAACTTTCGACTTGTCGGTCTCGTTTGCTTCCCTCCAAAACGGTTTCCAGCAAGTATCACTTAACACTGCCTGAGGGGGCCGCTCTACTCTTTATTAGTCAACCCACATATATTATATGTTATTACCATAATACTATGTAATCATAGCGCTAAGAAGTTTTGATTATATGCATTTACACACGTAGGCTATTGCGCCTATCTAGGCTATTTACCAGCAATGTCCAAGTTGTTATTGGCCTCATACTGTAGCTGCAAATGCATTTTATCACCACATGAGGGCATAGCATAGTAGTGTGACGCAAGTTTTTTTTTTACTGTCAAAGTAGATTAGATATGGCATGTAGCCTACAAATTTTCCAAGTGTGTTAAAATAAAGACACAATACAACTTGCAGTCCACTGTACAAAATCTTCATTTTTATTTCCTTAATGACATACAACAGGGGCCTCGTAAACAAAAGAGAATGTCATTTAATACAAGCTACACCGCAGTTCAAAAATATATAATAAAACAAAACTATTAAAAAGCAGGTCTCTTATCCCTTGTAGTTAGAGGAAAGTTTGAATACAGCTTAATATGATGTACAAAATATCACACAGTGATAAATTGCTAATAAAAAAATAAAAACAGAAAGAAACATTAAGAGTCCTTTACCTTGGTCTCCGACTGGCTTTTTTTTTTTTTTTACATTTTCAGCTTTTCATGTTTTTTACTGCTTCTTATTTTACAAGTAAAAATTGCCATTATCAATCACAAGGACTTTCTATGCCTAGCAAGGATGGATGATTCACTTATGATACTACCATATTCTTACATCTTAATAATATTCAAGAAAACAAATGAAAGAAAATAAGAAAATAATGTACATTTACAGCATGTGTACAACCCCTTTCTTTTTTAATATGTCACATTGATTTGTCTATCTTCTCAGAAAAAAATCAAAAAAAAAAAAAAAAAAAAAAAAAAATCAACCAATAATGTTCTCAGACAAATTACAGCAAGCCCCTTCCTTACAGTTCCTTTTCAGATTAGATTTTGGCACCCTGTTTTTAAACCACTTTAATTTGAACTTTTAGACGTAGTGCAACACGGAGCCAAATAATAGGGACATTATGCCCAGCAGCAGTACAAAATAAAGTCAACTGCAATTATTTTTCCAAATAAACATAAACTTAGAAATTAGTTAAAGGGAAAATTAAACTGTCCCCTGTGAATATGACAGGAAAGCTTTTTTGGTAGCAACAGTCGTTTTGATCTGACTCCTGATAAGACTTGCTATTTCCTAATATAAATGAAAGCAGAAAATAAAAGAGGTGGTTGACTTTTTTAAAGTATGGACCTTTTAAATAACAGATGTGTCCAAATGGGAAGAAATACAAATTACATTTTTAAGGTTCTGAAATTAAAAAAGACCTATTTTTTTAACCAGCTGAACCATTAGCTCTAAGAATATTGGGCTAATAAAATACAAGTTGAGCTATTGCAAGAATTTCTAAATGCCTTAATAAATAAAACTCAAACTAGAACCACCGACACATTCTGCAATCTGGTTTAAACCTTAAAATGAAATGATTCCCGTCTAGGTCTATACACATCCACACCCATTTTTCACTGTGAATATTGACATGTGACCACACGTTATGCTAGTTCATGAAATCATACGCAATGCGAGTTAAAACTTTGAGATCTATAGCCCCGTTTAGTGAAAAACAGTCTTACACAAAAACACGTCCCTGATTCTGACTCAATATTAGTCTTTCATAGCACCATGATTTAATTAGTGCATATGCAAACAAGTACACTGTCACACACTGCAAAGTGCAGTCGTGCAGTAAAAAGCACCCATTGATACAATCTGCATCATTTGTAGGGAATATAGAGCTACCTTTTCCTTTTTTTTGAACCTATCATTTCTATCCCATAGCAGTAAAAGCATCTGTAAAAATGGATTATGATAATATTTCCTTAATTGTGAAAATAGCTATTAACACAAATCTGACGTTGAAACACACATAGAAAAACTGGCAGAATCATGGGGACTTAACACTTGGACATACAATGAATCTTCATGTCTCGGCGATTGAAGTTGAAATTAAAGCTATTCTTAACACTGGTTAGCAGTCTAGTGTTTCTAGAAGCATAACAATCATTCTCCAACTCTAATACAGAAACACACATTCATTCTGGAGTCTTTGGAATGTAATGCATTGAGTGCCAATGCAGTTTTCGGTTGGGTGTTTTCTCTCATCACAACTACAGTCTTTATGCCTCTATACCAGGGGCGCCCAAATGTTTTCCCTCAGAGGGCCAAAAGAAATATGTATTAGTGGGCCACGGGCGAAATGTAAAATTATTCTGTATAAAGAAAAGAAATACTCTTCCTTTCAGGTTTGTTTAAAATGCCTCTGTCTGTGACCACTGCCTCTGTCTCCATTTTGTTCTGACAAGGTAGCGCCTAATTGAAAGCCCACAAACTTGACCCAGAGTTTTCTTTTTTAAGACACATATATTTGTATTATAGTTTCTTAAGTAGAATTAGTCATTACCAATGGCTAAGTATGTTTGACTGTCATTGCAGATTAAAGCAGTAGTTGGTATGCATTTTCAGTCACAAAACATGATAATCCCTGGCGGGCTAAATCAAGCCCCTTGGAGGGACAATTATAAACCCCAGGCCCCACTTTGGGCACCCCTGCTCTATATAGTATGTATGTATGTTAGCCACAAGCCAATTAACCTCAACCTAAATGTATAGGTGGTGTTTTTGTGCATCTGTTTTTAGTGGTTCTTTGTAAAATATGACTAGCAGTTCCTGCGCTCCAACACACACAGTGCTTTGTAATAACCATTAGCAGACTGGAAAATGCACAACAGAAAAATGTAGTGTAAAAAAGTATTAGTCCAAACATGATAATTGGAAAACCCAGCAGCCAGGATCTTAAAGTTATAAAAACAATGATTAGTATTATAAGAAATCACTGAGGCATCACAAAACAGTGAGCAATTGTGGGCAGGTGATGTCCTGTGGTGAACACCCAGCCAGTGGGATGCAGGACATTTTTGAGTGACAGTGTTTCTGTAGGAGTAAATTGTCCATTAGATTCTTCAGTCTCTTTTGGCCTAGTTGTAGTTTTAAGATTCTAAAGAGAAAAAAAACAGACATATTCTTAATGTTTCAAATTCTGCCTCCGCCTAATACTATAAAGGCAACTTAAATAATAAGCTACTCCCTAAATGGAGACTCTACTCCAATTGCCATAGGCACTTCCACTGCTATATCTCACCAGACAAAGATCTTGGCAAGTGCATCTGCGCCGGCGCTAGCAATAAAGGGCTGGGAAGAGTGGAAGGCCACATCATGAATGGCCTCGTCGTGTTTCTTCCTGTGGGCCGTGATCTCCTGCACGCACGTCCTGTTGTCAAGCATCCACAGGCGCACCGAGCAGTCATGGCCTGTAGGAGGTGGACAGGAAGAGTAAAGAAAGCTGCAGGGGTGTACAATAATGTACAATATTGGTGTTTTTTTATTTATTTATTCTTCAGTAACTTTACAGATGGCTAAATAAACAGAAGGTTTCTGACAATTTCATAGACAACCCTAAACATTTTTTATTCATTTTATTTAATTGATTTTAACTCTTACATTTAAATATCTTCACTGACCTCTAATCTTCAGGTTACATTACTTTTAGGATGTTTAGGTCTTAGGTGAGTGACTGGTACTTACTGCCTGAGATGAGGTAAGTGCCATTAGGGTCTGTAGTGAGACAAGTAACTGCATCCAGATGAGCCACCATAGAATGGACAACTTTACCTGTACAAACAAACAACCACTTACAATGTACACAATCTGGAGAAAAGATGTCTAATAAAACAAATTAACCAGTGACAAGCTCCATTGAATACCCGTCTTGTTGTCTGCAAAGCGGATTGTGCGATTCTCGTGCGCTGTGATCGACAAAGCTTCTGATGGGTGACTGACCACACGATTGATCAATTCACTGCCTGCCATGTAAACATCATTCAGTGAAAGTTACATAAATCTGTTACTAATAATACATTGTAGAATTATTTAAAAATGACTTGTTAGCTCTAAAAACATACCATCTTTGGTCTGTGTCTCTAGGCCAATGACACTCTGCTCTGTGTTGAGGTCATAAATCAAAGTCTCGCCAACATCAAAGGACACCACTACTTGGTTAGGATCAGAAGCCACAAATGCCACAGACGTGGGTGTACCATGTTCTAGGAGAATTTATATTATATGTGATGATTGCTTTTGCAAACAGACAGACAAATAGCCTACGCATCCCATACAATCAAAAGCCACAGATACCTCTCTCCTTATTTAAGACAGACAGACATGGGGCAGAGTTCTGAGGATTCCAGATTCGAATGGTACCATCAGCAGAACACGAGGCCAAACGGTGATGGACTGCAGAAAAGGCGAGACCCCACACACTGTCCTCATGACCAGCTAGCACACTGCTTTCAATACTGGGATCTGTAATACACACACAAATCAAACAGTGAATGGTAACATTTACTAAGATAAATAATTATTATTATATTACTATTATGTTGTGACAGCTACAATAAGTAGTTGACTAACCATAATTTTCATATGGATCCACATTGAAGTCCGGCATCTTCCAGCACCTGACAGTTCCGTCCAGACCTCCACTATAGCAGGAATCCCCCTCCTCACCCATGGTAAGTGAGAGAACAGCACCACTAAAAATAGAAAAGTCACAAATTACAACACACATAAGTTACATATTACAACACAATAAAAAGCCTATATTGTTTACCAGATTTACCTACATGTGCATGACAGACAATGTGTAACTCACCTGTGTGCTCTAAATGTGTAAATGGGTTCTACATCCAAAGCTGCATTTCTGTGGAGAGATTTTAAAATTTGCAGTAAAAATATTTTATTTATTTATAATATAAATAATTAGTTTATCTAAACTTCCATGTAAATATGAGAGCCCTTACTTTTTGGAGTGCATTGCCTTGTTGAGATTCCACAGTTTTAGTGTTCCATCTTCAGAGGCTGTAAGCAGCACTGCTTGGCTGGGGTGAAAGGTCAAAGCGCGAATGGCATCAAAGTGGCTGCGTAGTGTGAATCGTGGGTTCCATGTCTTCTTAAACTCCTCTCTGTTGTCATGCATCTAATAAAGCACATTACAGATCATCATATATTATGTATACATTCAGGGTAGATATTTTGTAGGAAATCCCAAATGTTTAATTACATCCAAGGAGAGATCGTTGTCATTGGCAACAGTGAGATCAGCCAATTCACCAAGGTTCATGTCACCTCCACCAACAGCATCCATAATGAAGACGTCAGAGGAGAAACCCAGGGCGCCACCTTTAGGTGTGTTGGTGGAAAAGCATAATCACTATTGCAACTTTAGAAGGCTTTTATACAGCCTAAAATTAAAATAACTGAAATATGACAATGAATCATAGATCTTCATGGAAAGATGCCAAGTTTCCTGTATTCCCACACAGTGTATGAAACATACATGGTGTGGGAATTAAAAATTAAACTAAAGAAAAACATCTATATTTAAGCCTGAAGGTCTATGCTAAATTTTATGAAAGGAGAGGAGAATGTTGTGAAAGAGTGTTGAAGATTTTATGAAAGGAAAATTTGGTGGGCTTTAGGGAAGTCTTACCTTCCCCTGAGCGAGTCTGTCCTGATACAGACGGGGGCGGGGTAGGTTTAGGGGTGAAGTCCGGCATCATGCCTTGTAACTTGTTCCTGCGGTTCTCTGAACCCAGCAAGAGGAGAGAGAGACACAAAATATCCAGTCACACGGAGTTATAGAGGAAGGTCAATGAGGCCAACAGATGGAAACACAAAGAGAAAAGCAAGAGTATACGACTAATCCTATAGACTACAACAACTTAAACTGTATGTTTTAAAAGCTTTCTCATGGGAGGGTAAAATCAAAGCACAAGGCCCCTTGGACTGATGGACTGAGGCAACATGCACAAATGACCAGAGATTACATGTTATACATCTACACAGTGGTGACAGGTACACAGTGCTGGAGACTGACAGCATGTGAAACAGGACAGAGAGACAGGTGGTTGGAAAAAGAGGTTGGTTTTATTGACAAGAAAAAAGATGCAAAGACACAATGAGAAGTAAAAGATACGATAGTGAGCAGTGAGGGGGTAGGACAAGAGAAAGGGGTCAGAGGACAAAAAAGGTGCCAGGTGCACTGATGGCAGTGAGACTGTTGTGCTGGTGCTGATGTTGTTGCTATGGCAACAGCATACCTAACTCCCGTCCATCCCCCGAGATCCGCGCCTCTCCCGCCCCCTCCCCATCCTCCCCAGAACCCAGGAAGTCAAATTCATTCTGGGCGTCTTCCGAGTCATCTTCGTCCTCTTCATCTTCCGGGTCCAGATCTGTGGTCATGGGTTCTGAACCCATCTGGGACAGAAACAAGTCACATTGTTACACAATGAAACATTTATACTAAATTATGTGCATTACTCTACCTACCTTTACTCGAGACTTTTTGGTCTTGCGAGGCCCATCAATGCAGTCAGTGGCGATGCCTTGGAAGTCATCTTCTTCATCACTGTCATCTTCATCGTCATCCTCACAGCCATGCAGAAAGGGAATTTTATCAAGCACAGAGCCACCCAGACGCTCCTTGGAGCTTTCTTTACCTGCATTCCTACAAATGAATAAACAGTTTAGCTTGTCTATTTTACAAATTAAAAAGTTATCTCCTGTTAAAAAGAGCAAACATATTGTCCACGTCTTGTAATTATTGATTGGTAGCTTATATTTGACACAAAAGTGTGTTTCAAGTCTGTATTATTGTAATTACAATCAGGAGAACGAGTCAATTAGCAATTAATGAGCGGAGGAGCGCAGATGACCTGTAGCCAACCACTGGAGAGTAACAAACCAGGACTGCATTTTGGTCTCACAGAACTATGACAGAACCCCAGCACCCTCAGGAGAGTGGTGATTACAGACAAACTAAACCTTACAGGGAAATATTCTTCAGAAAGAGTCAAAAATGGAAATGGTGTTCTGTTCAATGGGTTAGTGATTGAAAACACGCTTCTCTTAATGAGGTAATGTGTAACACACGTGGCTTATTATAATCCAGAGCTAAAAAGCCTGGAAGGAGCAGGACAAAGAGAAAACCTTAGCCATTTTTTTCCCATAATTATGTTTCAGGCTGATGTTAAGGCATTGTTCTGGTAGCAGTATCGTGATACTCAATCCAGGTATCGAATCAAACTCAAAATTTTAGTATTGTAGCAACACTAATAAATCTACATTGTCATGTTACTTAATAGAAATAATGTCATGAGGGAGTGTTTGAGTTTGACATAGAGGATGTCACTTGGGCAAATAAACAATTTTTGAGTGCTTCTATGCTCTCACCTCTTAATCTGCTCTTCTATCTGTCTGACCAATAAGGATTCTCCTACTGTCCGTGCCTCTGGTTCCGAACAGGCATCACTGGGTGGAGGCCCATTTGCTTCTGGACTGCTCCGGCCGAGCAGGGAGCGCACACGCTTGGAACGCATATCAAGAATTGTGTCTGAATAACCCACTTCCTCTAGATATCTGTATATGCAGGAGGAGATGCATACATGAATGTAGAGTATTAAAAAACTTTAAACAAATCAACATTTGTCATATCCAAAAATTAAACAATCTGTGTTCTAACAGAAGTGCAATATGGAGCTGAAATAAAAGCAGCTGATGACTTACTTGCGTAATAGTTGACGTCCCTCCTTCCAGGACATCTGATTGGCTGGCTCAGAGTCTGACTCAGCTGGTCCATTGGGAACTACAAAAACAGGCCAATGATGATGCAACAACATTATGGCAAGAGAAATATGTTAGAAACAGACAATTTGAAACCTTCAGTTGATTACAAATCTATAACATGACTGACATACCTTGGTCTGCCTCTGTCTCTGGTTTCTTGTCTGTAGGGCTTTGATCATTTCCTGTCTTCAGTTTCTGGTGTTTAGCTCTGCAAGCCAACAAACCCCGCATGAGAGTACCATCTCAAGTTAGAACAACCAAAGCTTTTAATATCTAAACAATAAATACATACTCGCAAAACACAAAGAACAAAAAAGGAGTGGGAGTTGGTGTGTGATATTTTACCTCTCTTGTTTGAGAGCATACTCCAGCATTTTGATCCGTCTCACCAGGTCCTGTTTCATATTTTCCTGCCCTTTCCTTTCACCCTGTAGAAATGCCACCTGAGCCTGAAATGCACACATAAACATCAGATTAAGTACAGTATCATGCACAATGACGCATAGAAAATGCAAGAAACTCTTGTATAATGCATGCCATAATGTGTAGCTTCAAAAGAGAATGATTTAAATTACAAACACAAAAACAGCATCCTTCTTTAGTGTGTTTCTTTAGTGCGTTTCCTTACCAATTGTGTAAAATTATTTCCCCCACATAGCTAATGACACTATACATTAATCTAATAGTTAGATATCAAATGGTTATTATAGCCCTATAACAATAACTAATAAAAAGGTGTAGATTGATTAATAGTAAGACATTGCATAAAGCAATATACAAAAGCTGACAGGAGTAATCTATCATATTGTACAAGTAAAGTTTAAATTGCTCACTGGGGAGCACATTTTGTTTTCTGTTACTGAGGGTAAATCAGCAGTGGGGTAAAACACCAAGACACATTAAAGCATTGCCATATTTAACAACATGCAATATACACTACATATTTTCTTTCCATCATTCCCTCATTCAGTCGTGATACTGAAGCGTGATTGCCTCTGGTTTAACAGATCAGCTGTGTCCATGAGTTTGCTCCCACACACACGCTTGCACCATTAAATCTAGAACAGTCCAAAAACACTATCTCATGGGGGAGGCACTTGCTTGACTTGAGAGAGTCTTCAATTGCCCTGGAAGCACTGTACACAGTCATGTATCCAAGAGCAGGGCCAGTTGAACAGAAGATAATCTGCCAAACAAACCTTACTGCTGCTGCTGAGTAATCCTGATTAATGCAACATAATTGTATCTGTTAATCAGAGAATTTGTATTTAATTGCTAGAATATCAAAACTTAGATGCATAAGCCAAAAGACCATACATATAACAATGTGATTTATACTTGACACCTTAGAGGAGCAGCTAGCAATAAGAGAAATGTAATAGAGCTGACTACTTCAACAAGGATACAGTAGCCACGTTTTAAATTCAAGTCATATAATGTAGAAAATAATGTCTGTAATGTCATTTCTACCCCTGGTTAACACTTTTCAGAGACTGTGCATATTTTTGCAACTCATACAGACAAGCCACAACCTGTATATCAGCAGAAAACCATCACATTGCATACCACTGTCAAGCTGTGCTCCTGGAAGGACAGTTTCTTGCTGGTGTCCGCAGTCTCATATTCTAATCCTGACACAGCTGTTTTTTGCAAGTTCAAGAGGAACACAGCCAGTCACCCAAACATGCACAAAACCATGACCACACACAATAAGTATGGCTTTTTTCTGATCCATAAAAGTATTGAAAACAGGTAGGGGTTTGTAGCTCTGTGTAGTGTCTATTATATTGAATGTGTTTTTTTTTTTTTTATTCTTTATGCTTTGTTTGAAAGGAAAGCCAAAATCAGGTTTGTGATTCAGTTTGAAAGACATTTTAAGAAATAGCAAAACAACTGCAAAAAATAAAGATTATACAACCAAACTATAATTAGAACAGATAGGTCCAAGATTAAAAGACAAAAACAATTCTGTATTCTAATAATAAATAACAAAACAAATCAAATTGTACAACCCAATATATATTATTCCTTTTATATCCTATTTTACAAACTTTTGCTTAGTTAACACAACAAATAAAAAATACAGACTGTATGCACCTGTGATTTGAGAGCCATAACAAAAAAAGCAGGCTTCAAGAAAAAAAACTAAAAAATACTGGTCTTTGTGGTGCTACATTCCTATCTTATAAGACCAATCTTTGCATTTTATTGTGCTTTCTCAGTAGAAATCATTCTTTTTGCAGGATGCAGAACAATTCAAGGACATGTTGCACTGGTTATCCTCCATGCCAAAACCTTTCTGGGCTAACAAATCTTTGTGGCAAGTCTCAAAGCACAGACCTTATATTTAAAGATACATTCCGAAAGGACTCCCTGTGCGACACTTAATAGAAAATTATGTCATCTGTGACAGACATCTACATTTAAAGACATGGGAAGCCAGAGTAGATGTGGTGATAAAGACAGATTGTGATGCACAGCCTGTATAAACTCCATTAAACTACAGCATTGTTTAAATGGGTTCTAACAGATTTAAAAGTAGCACCATAGATTATTAAGTATCTTGTGAACAGCTTATCATTTTTAGTGACCGTGAGACAAGGGCATTGCCACCTGTTCCTTGAGTCCTACATGCCTTTGTTTCTGGCCTGTCACGGAAGACGCAGGACCACAGGTGGACTTAACACCACCAACACACTCAGAGGGCACATATGCTGTAACCCCACACAAACGAGAATGGTTATAATCAACTCTCTCAAAGACAAAATTAAGATCCTCAACTGATGTTTTTTAGTAAATCTGAACTGAGCCCGCAAAAGTAAGTTCTATAAAGTTTCATAAAGTTTCCAACTTTAAATCTGGCGGTAGCAGAATTGACAATGAAGACAGGTATGGTTTGACGTTAACTGAACATAGGGCTCAAGTCATTTTAATTCTAAACCCTGCAGTACAATAGCTACAAAAGCCAACAAGGCACAGCTTGGGAATGTTGAAATGTCAATCATTCAGCTAGAAGTGGGGTCAGACGATGGTGCTAATAGTACCCAGGAAACCAGACCATGCCTGTGCAGTGAAATGTGCAACATAGTTCCTGAACATCTTGGCCTGCTTTTGACTTCAATTCCACTCTTCTCAAATCTCACCCATAAAACATGCCTGTAAGGCCAGTCGTTATTGTTCATCAATATTTTATCTAGATTCTATTTATAACAACCACATATGTTTGACTCACAGGAAAAAAGGACAGAATAGAGGTAAAAATTGCATATATATAATTTGGTCAGTTACAATTACAATATTACAATTAATAAGATGACTTACTCTGTTGTAAAAGCAGGGCATTTATGGCCTGTATATTTCTATACATGACTTTAAAAAGTATAAGGCTGTACGTTAAAAATCCTGGTTCAGTTTGATGAGTAAGCACCATCCTGTAACTGCTCACACACTTAGAAATGTAATGTGAAGTTACAGAGCACAGAGCTTTGCCTAACTCTGGATAACTGGAAGCATGATGGCCATTCATTTTTCTTGTGTTTTCACAGTCTTGATGTGATTAAATCTTACATTTTGCTATAATTTGTACCTTACTGCTAACTAAACCAGAAAAAAATATTAAACACAATAGTAGTATTCCAGTGTGGCTTCTGGATACAAACAACAATATCGAAGAGATACTGCAAGGCAGCCACACATGAACTTTGTGTACATATTTTATTCAATGGATGGTTTGAGCATAAGCCATCAAGTGGGTCAAATATAGCACTATATTGTAGAGCAGCGCCTACTGAGAAAAGGATAGCTCTTCATTGAAAATATTTTACAATAGCTTCCCCAATTGTGTTTATTGTTCTTTTGCTTAAGATAGCAGCAGCATTAGCACAGGAGCAGATACGCTCATAGTTACATTGTGGTAATAACATCCTCCTCAGTATAGTGTAGTAAGGTTAGCCCGTTAGCATTTTGTTAAAGTGACTGCTGGGCATGTGACACCACAAAGCAAAAGGATACAAATATAACATTTGCGGCAAACTTGATTTGTCATCACAAAGCATATGCATATTATGTTAAGATATTTTTACCCTGAGTTCGTCTCTTTCCGCCTCCCAGCGATATTTCTCGGCCTGGAAACGTCCCCACTCGTACTGGATGAAGTGGAGGATCCCGGGAAGCGTCATTCCCGAGTCACCGTCCTGTGGCTCTCGAGTCAAGGGCCCAGGCATGGACCCAGGTAGGGCACCCACCGTTGTCGCGGTGACTGCTGCTGCTATGGCCCCAGTCGCCGCTTGTGTCGCCTGGCCCGGTGCTGCTTTGGGCCCGTTTGGGTTGCGCCCAGCTACGCTGCTACCAACGCCACCTCCGGAGTTTGGGTTTGGTCCTCCGCCGGATCTATCCGCCTCCATTTTCACCGTTGAACCTTTCCTCTGGATAAGAAGGTAGATACGGTTTATGTTATTGTGCAAACAATAACAAAAGTAGCCCGCAGCCGTCTTCTTCCCAGAGGCACTTCACCATAAGCTACTCTCCTTTCTTCCTTTTCTCACGCACAGAGCAAAATTACTATTCAGTGGGTAAGAAACTACACTTCCGGCTGTGGTCCTTCAGCATAAATCCACAGAAATCTGAACACGAACAGCCGGCCCCAACTTACTTTTGTACGATTTTCAGAAAGCGTTAAAATTTACACTTATACAAGCTGTGAATGGTTTCATATGGTATAAAACGTTTTTGTTTATTTTATTTTATTTTATTTTGTTCAAGTGCCTTTTGTCCTAAAAAAATCATGCGTAGTTTTTTGTTGTAAAACGTCAGTTTTTTCACAGTGGTGGGAAGACGCAGTTTTGACTTTCATAGTCCTTCTGGATGACCTGTCCTATATAGTGCATTCTTGTGGTCCTCGGGAACTCGGGAAGCTGTTTCTCCGCGTTGAAAAACGTTTAAGAGATTTAAAGCAATATCAGTAATTTCATAACCAACTGTTTATGCACGTTTATGACTTGCTAATATAATAGCACAACTAGTTTTTGTCCTTATATGCTTATTTAGACTATATACAAAGGTATTTTTATTTACGTCCGTTATTTAGCGTTTCAACATATTTATTTACTTTTGTGTTTATGTGTGTTTACGGACCAAGGACCACAAAGATTCTACTGAACGGTAACCCAGTCCGGTGTAAATTAATATAAAATAAACATTCCCCATGTTTTCCAGTAGATCCGAAATAAAACGCTCCTGCTTCGTTCAATGACTTCACTTTCAGATGGTGCTTTACTTTGAAGTTTATGAAACAGGAAAAAGAAAATAATCGGCCGCTATGGACGTAAGCTCCCGACACAGTAGTGTGCTAATGCTAGGGGTAAATTAGCAGTGATTCAGAGCCGCACCATTATATTTCTAAACGTGACTCTTGCACAATGTTACCCGTGTTTTCTTGACAACGTGTGTACGTGAAATAGCTTCACAGATAAATCTGTGAGCTGATAATACCAGGTTGTTTGGCCAGTTGGAGAGATGGCAAATATGTAATTAAAAAACGTAAACATAACACATTGGTGATATGGCAAATGCTTATTTTTGTGTTCAATAGAAAATATTCGATAGTAAAGGTAAGTTATCATTCATTTTATTTGTACTGATGTTTAGTCTTTAACGAGTTTGCTACAAATGCAGTGGGTGATATAGACTGGCTGAACCCACAAATGAAGAAAATTATATTTTAAACGTGTCTTTGAGAATATTGTTTTACCCATCAAGCTATTTATAGCGTAATTTGTTCCTGTCATCTGGACAGTAGTCTTTTAGGCATAGATATTTTTTACGGTGTATCTGTTAACTGTGTCTTACAGATTCCTCGCAGAACACAAATGGGGACTTGGAATCAGCTTCTGTTCTTAAACGCATTGTAAAGAACAATCCCAATTGCCATGCGCATCAGTTTCTGTCAGGGCCTGTTAACAGCAGCCATCATTCTTAACCTCCTCATTCTCTACTATGTGTCTCGAGCCCAGCAGCTAATGTTGGAGAAGAGGAAAGAACTCGGCCGGGGCTCCAAGAAAGCTGCTTTGCCAGGATCAAGTCTGGGGGGAGATTTAGGGATACTGGCAGGACCAGGTGGAGCTGTAGATAGTCATACTCGAGGCCCTCGTGTGACTATAGTTCTTCGAGAGTTTGAAAATTTTGAAAATTATGTTGCAGATGTGGCTAATTCCTTCCTTCATCAAAGACCTGAACTCCCTTTCCTGGCTGTTGCCGACACTTCTCCTTACCCACCTCTTGTACTTCCAGTGGGGGCTCGCCTTCTACTGCTCTCCCCCACCCCTGATCAGCCACCACAAACTCACAGGCCTGAGTTCCACATCCAGACAGAGTTTGTTTTACTGGTACCCGATGGGGTTGAGTTGGAGCAACCTCGAGCAATAGAAAGGCTGATAAGGGAGTTAGAAGGCGAAGGTGGGGGACCTGTGAGGCTTGTGGCTGCCCCTGTATTGGCACGGTCAGCAGTGCAGTGTCTCCACTTGCGAGTTAATCTCAGGGAGTGGACAGCCACATACTCACCGGCAGCATCTGGAAGCAGTGGAAGTGTCTGTACAGCTTTACAAGGTGATGCTGTGGTTCTTATGCGTGCAGAGGACCTCTTTAATCTGTCTGTGCCTCTTGGGAAACCTGTTTTTTCAGCTCTATTTGTTCAAACTGCTCTAAGAGGCTGGAAGGTCAAGCTGCTGGAGGGCCCCTGCTTCTCTGCAAACCACAGACCTCTCTTTAGTTCAGCTCACAATCAGTGGAAGGCTGACACTCAACTAAAGGAAGAAACAAGGACACTCATGAGGAGCTTTGGCTTGAAACGTCTTTTGCTGCCTGATGGGAAGGAGCAATGGTTTGGTTGCAGTAAGGAAACGCCTCGGTGCTTTGGTACAGTGCAGGATGACACTCCAGACTATCTGTACCTGGATCGCTGGACACCACCATGCTGTCTGAGAGCACTAAGGGAAACCACTAAGTATGTCATTAATATTCTGGAGAGCTCAGGTGTGCGGTACTGGCTAGAGGGTGGAACACTTCTGGGAGCTGTTCGCCATCAGGACATCATCCCATGGGATTATGATGTGGACCTGGGCATCTACCTGGAAGATGTACCTAACTGTGATCACTTGAAGAATCTAGACTCAGGTTCTCTTGTGGATGCTAATGGTTATGTCTGGGAGAGAGCAGTTGAAGGAGACTTCTACAGAGTCCAATACAGCGAGGCTAATCACCTTCATGTTGACCTGTGGCCCTTTTACACACGTAACGGTGTCATGACCAAAGATACATGGACAGACCACAAACAAGATGTAGAATTTCCTGAGCACTTCCTGCAGCCACTGGTGCCAATGCCTTTTGCTGGCGTCACAGCCTATGGACCCAACAACCACCGCGCCTTTTTAGAGCTCAAGTTTGGAGAAGGAGTGATTGAGAACCCTCAATACCCTAATCCAGCCAAGAAAAGACTGGACAAAAGTAAATTATAAGAGGATGAATATAGTGAATAATACCTATTTACTGAACTGTCAAAGACTGGTTTTATATTTATTAAAATGGACAACATAAAACACTCACTGTAACAAGAATCTTGATGGGGATGTTAAGGTATTATAGTAAAAATGTGTTGTGAAAGTGTGTTTTTTGTCTGTTTTGCACTGATTCTTTAAAGATGTACATTTTGCTGATAATGAAAATTGTTTCAGGTTGTACTCTTGTAAAGGCTGTTATGTGTTAAGTCAAATAAGTTTATATTTGGCAGCTTACAGTACAATTGAATTGTCTTTTATCAATGTATGTTGAACAGTGTCATCGTAAAATTTAATTCAACTCATTTAAAAGGAGATGCAGAACAGTACATACCTCTCTTGGTCAATACTATCTTGTTCTTTTGTGGCATTTTTGGCGCAAACTGGCTCATGAGCTCCACTTACTTTCACTAGTCTAACTTTCTGGAGCAAGAGTAACGTCAAAAGTAAAATCAGTCTTTATGACGTACGTTTTTAGTAATGGCCAAATTGAGTGTGTTAGCTACTTTTTGACTCTAGATGGCAGACAAGTTATATTAAACTTCAACTTTGCTGAGTAAGCTATAATTAACTGTCCACAACATAAGACTTGTCCTGTACACATTTCACGAGACACAGACATGAATTTTCCAGGACAAACAGGAATGTAACATTTGGCGACGTGGTTTGCTTGTTTGTGTCCACATCTGAGGTAAACTAGCTTGCTATTGGAGTAAACTAGTTGCCTTCCAAGTGTTATTGACTATATCATTTTTGTAATAGTACTACTGTAGTATTAAAGTAATTTTTTAATAAACAAGGAATTATAAATGTAAATTATATACACTTTAACCTTATTGACAGTACTTTAGATTGGAAAACGTTTCTTCATCAGAGACCCACACTGCTACTGCCACTCTACAAACATGCACAACACAGTTTATCAATGTAAAAATAAATGACTGTACCATTAAGATATCCATATGGTAAATATATAGATGGGAATGATACCTTTATTTCCTTCCACCAAAGCAATAAACATTAGAAACTGAAACAAATGTGTATCATTATTTCATAAATGACCATAACATACAACAGGCAAATACACAAATAAAATTAACTTGACTCATGTATATTTTAAATTTAAAAAAGCAAGTCCTAGTCTTTGGGTAGAGTATGATTAGTAAATAATGAGAATGGAAGGTAATTGTTTTTGAATTAAAGCTGAGTACTGCAATAGTTACATAGTTTCACATTGCGTTAGAACAGTTTTTCTCAAACAGCATTAAATAAATCTCACTTCTACACCACAAATACTCAAGTGTTTGAGTTTCAAGACTAGCCCAAATAGTACCTTGCATTAAAACATACAATCTAGAAAAACAAAGCAAGTATACAATATACACTACCATGAGTCTTTGAGACAAGAGATAGAGAAAGACTAACTTTGGATTGTCAAGAAAACAGCAATAATGCTGTGAAAAATAAAAATAACTAGTGGCAATATATTGTATAGCTCTTGAATTAAAACCTGCTTAATCTTTCACTATTTGGGTCTTCAGGCATCAACGGTTTAGGTCCAGCAATCCACTGTTGCATGTTTAAAAAAAATAAAGACACATACCACTCCATTTACATTCAAAACTCTACAAGTTGTCACACACTTTGTGCTTTCTCGTTTGTGCCATGACCAAGTAGACCTCATAGCATACAATAATTGAAATGTCATTCCATGTCAATGGAGGTGGGATTTTTGGTCATAGGATTATTGAAGAGCAGCTCGGCACAGTTGAAATTGTTAAACCTGAGTTTACAATGCCTGCCATTATTACTAATGTCCATCAGAAGTGGCAGAAAGTCCTGTAGCCTTACGTCTGGAGTGTCAGTTTCTGTTGACAGCAATCCCCCAGGAGAGACAATTCCTTCATTCAGGACGTTTATGGAAAAAAATATTTTTGCTTTAGTATAAAATACAACTTCTTAAATATAAGATTTTTTCAAGATAAAGCCAAGGAACCAGTACCATGATTTATGACTATTATGCTCATGCCCCTCAGACAAACATAGGTATGGGTTTAAGTTCTTATAGCTCTAACGGAAACATATACTACAATAGTAAATGGTGTACACACGTACACACACACACACAAAAAAAAATAAAATAAAAAAATAAAATAAAAACATTTGAATACAAAATAAAACGCATACAAATTTAATTTACCATCACTACTAAAATTAGTCAGACACCCAAACAAAACTCAAGTGTTGATAGTGACTGTTTGAAGGACCTCAGTCATCCAGGTCATCTTGAAGAAAAAAAAAGATTGAATCAAAGGCATCTGAACTTGGTGAAGAAATTTCATCCCCTATCCAAGGGACTTAGTCAATTTTAGGTTCAACTGATACAAGAGCTGAGCTTAGATAACTAGAGGGAGGGGTTTGACCTGAAACTAATTGTGATTGGACCAGGCTTTTCTGGTCTCATGTTGAACTCAGAATTGACAAAGTCACTTGGACAAGGAATTAACCTTCTTTACCTTGAAAACAGTCCAGATGCTTTTTGCTTCAACCGTTTTCTTCATAGTGACAGGTTGCACACACGTCAGTAACATGGATTATAAAGAAACGGATATGGTTGTAGGAACAAGGTCCAACACACTTCTTTTAATTCCAAAGCCCATGTACACAGACACGTGCCGTTTATAAAATGTAACCAATTGAAGGTCTCACCAGGTAAGCAGGTAAAATGCCAAAGGCCTACGTTAGGCTTTTGAGATACAATCTTTCAACATAGATGCTACGGAAAAAAAAAAATTGAGCTTTATTATAGTTTAACTTCCAATTTTGTAGTACACCAGTACACCACAGATTTTTATATCCATTTTTATATCCGGTCTGTAAATTAGTAAAAAAATAAAAAATTAACCAGTTTCGGTTTACCCCTCAAATAAATATCTTGTTGCAATACATATTGCGCTTGTGTAGTTTCTTCTTTGGAGGAGAAAATGGGATGATTGGGTTATTGTATTAATAAAGTACAGGGTGTTATGATCAGGAACTCTTTACATGACTGACTCTTTTTCATTAGATGGTGCTTTGCTGTGACCGTCAGACCATTGTTTCTCAAGGAGCGGTGAGTGCTCAGGTGCAGATGTTGACTGGTTGCCCAACCTAATCTCACTTAGTTCCTCTTCTCCATTTTTGGATGAGCGGTCAACATAGAACTGCAGAAGCCCTGCTCCAAATGCATCACCCTCTACATTCAGCACTGTGCAGGTACGATCACTAAGACATAAGACAGACATGCAATTGTAATGTTAAAATCATTTTCTGGCAGTATGCTATACATGCATCATCAATAAAATTCATATATTTTACAAAGCAAATTCATTAAGTTTGAAAGGATTTATGTCTTTTTGCTATTGGCAATTTATTCAACCCCAGTGATAAAATAGGTAGTTTCTGATTTCTTGTGACAACCATGATGGATCACTCAAATTACATCACATAATGCAACAATGAATGAGTACTGAAATAAAACTAGTTGTACACAAGTTACAAATGTACACAGTACAGTAAGAAAGTGTTGCAAGTAGAACACCAGTCTGCTTTTTGTACAATGTGTGGAATATAGTATACTTACACAAGCCAGTCAACAGCAAGGATGAGAGAAATGTCACTTGTTGGCAGTCCTATTGCCTCAAGGATAATTGCTAGGGTCAAAACTCCTCCAGCAGGTATACCTGCTGCTCCAACACTGGATGCTGTGGCTGTCACCCTGTCATAAGCATATATATGAATACATGTTACGCAAAAGAAATCTCAAAGAACTTCCAATCTACCTTTATATTATCCTGTATGGTCCAATATTTTACAGTTTTCAGAGTTTAGCAGCTGGACTACAAGACTAGATTATGTTTGATAAACTTGCACTGATGTAGAATTAAGTTGTGAGTTTAGAGGCTCAAGTGCTTACAGGATTGTAATGATTTGGATGAAGTTCAGAGATGTGTTATTCAGCTGGGCAATAAAAACTGAAGCCACACACTGAAAGAGAGCAGCTCCATCCATGTTGACGGTTGCTCCAATGGGCAATATAAAACGGCTGATGTGCTTGGATACTCCATTGTTTTCTTCCACACACTTCATCATTAGGGGTAGTGTTGCAGAGCTAACACAAAAGGAAATAATGGTGTTTATGAAGGTTTTTTTTTCAGGAAAATTGTGACAGAAAGCTGGAATGATTGTTGTCAAAGAATAACCTTACCTAGAGCTTGTACCAAATGCTGTTGCCAATGCTGTGAATATCCCCCAAAGGAAGGTGTATGGGTTTTTTCTGGTTATGATGAAGTAGATCGCAGGTAGGACCAGAATGCCATGGATGGCATGTCCAATAATACAGCAGGCTATATATTTTCCCAAACTGGCAAATAGGTTGCCTACATCATCCATCTCAACAATCTTACCAGCAACAAGGAACATGATACCAATCGGGGCGTACCTATGAAGGCAGAGGGTACATAAGAGGACTGAGTAAAACTGAACTAGATTTGTGTCCAATATACATCACATGTTTCATCTTTAGAAAGAGAAGCAGTGGTCTTTCTTACCACATGATCCAGGATACCAGCACCATGGTGGCCTCATTAAATGAGTTAAAGAACTTAATAAGAATCTCTCCTTCTTCTCCAAGTTTTCTTAGAGCCACTCCAAACACAATGGCAAACACCACTAGACCTAGAATATTCATGCCGTCCTGCTCTGTTCCAATAGGCACCTGGACACACAGTAAACGCAACAAAGAGTTAAGATGGATATTAGGTGAAAACTAAGCATATGCATACCGTCTTTAAACTGCTTACTTTTTCCTCTGTGATGTTGTTGATTCCACTTGTGCCATTTGTCGTGATATTCTTGTAAATGGTGGCATACTACGAAGTAAAATCATCTCATTACATTCTCTTCAATACAGGTTACATACAAAAAAATGAATAAAAAAATTCAAACCAATTTGGAAATTAGTTAATTGAATTATAGTACTAACTGATTGAAATGCAGCGGACACCAGATTGGATGGAAAGATGTTTCTGTGGACAAAAAGAAAACAAAACTAATGCATAAAAAATAAAATCTAACGCAGATGTAAATGAAAGAAAGATTTGTGTTTACATTTCATCAATTTTGTCTGACAACAGGTAGATTTACTATTAATACAGGTTTGTAAAGGAGCTTTTACCCATTGTTGCTGAGGCAGAGTTTGTATAGAACTGAATGCTAGCGCAATAAGACAATCACAAGATTGATCATGTGGAAGAGTTTAACTATTAATCTACTTTTCTCCTATTCTAATTACTTGAGTTGGGCCAATCGTCACCAACAGGTACAGTCACTCATTTATGTTGGTTTCATAGTCTGTGCGGATATTAAATCCCCCACAAGTTCACGTAAACCCAAGTGTCCCCATTACCCTCGGCTGTCTGTAATGGATTTAGAATAATAAGGCATTAAATTCACAAGCTCTCGTTCTGGTTTTTCATTTGGTTTCACTGCAATCAGCACTGTATTAGGATTAAGCATCATGTGACTGTTGTAACAGGACAGCCCGCTCTGGCACTCAACTAAATCACTGGCACAATTCTGACTGAACGGAAGCAAATGTAGGATTTTTATATGTGGCTATTTACACATTACATTTCAATTTCAGTGGCAAACATCTAAGAAATCTCTCAAAGTCCATTTGAATTCAAAACATTACATGCAGCTGTCGTTCCTGAGAATTTTTTTTTTTTTTTAAACCAACACTGAAACCTGTTCAGCAGAAGTGTAGTTTCTAGTTTCAGTGTTCTACATACACTTCCTCATTGCCAACCAATACACTACGTGTCTAAACTAAATGTGCATATTTAAGGAAAATACAGTAATAATGTCAACTTTTAGAATTAAGGTATGAGTAATAAAGCTGCTGAATAAACTCCAGCCCTCTGTATTTTACAGGCAAGAGAACTACATGATAACAAATGTCAACAAGGATATGAAGGAGCGACTGTTATCATGTGTTTTTGATAAAAGGTTTCCACATGCAGACAATAACATACAACAAACACTTTGATGAACAGTTTTAGTCAGTGTCCTGCAGTTTTTGGTTTTAAAACTAAGCAAGACACCCACAACAGGGCCTCAATCTAATGAGAAACACAGGCTTTGTTGTATTCACATACCATGTACTGAGCACAATACCACCGGTTACTTTTTAATTTCACTAGTTTGATTAATCTGAACATTACAGAAAGAAACACACAGTCTCATCATGAAATATTTTGTAAAGATGAGATGAAGTAAAAGGTGTGACTATTTTGTAAGTTAGACGAGTGTGTTGCTTGTAATAGAACTTGGCGGCAAAGTTAATGTTAAACAGGATGTGTTCTGGTCCGTTGCTCTTGCTGGTCTAATCTTGCTGTGTGTTGGGATTTTAGAAGGTGATTCTAGGGCTAGATCACATTGCCCTTAGAAAAAGGACATTTCAAAAAGTCAAAAGAGAGACATTAATGTACTTTAAGCACTTAAATACGTTAACAAAATGACTATACAGCCAGACAAAATTGGCAACAGTTGCATTTGAGGAAAAAATAAGTTGCATAATAGATCAGTTTTTCAGAACAGCATGTTTAAAGAAGTATAAACAGCTCCATTTACAGGTCTAGTGAAGGTTCTGGGTATTCTAGGTTATGCAATTGAAAGTTACATGTTTTTGCACAAGCCTCAGCCCATAACAAGGAAATTAGAGAGCATAAAGAACATTTACTCAAAACATGTGGCGTAAGGCAAAGTTTAAAAAAATAAAATAAAAGTGAGAACCCCAATGTCTTTCTGAGTCAAACTGACTTTCTACTCTTAACTCTGCTGCTTCTTTTACTGACTGGGGTGAGTCTTAAGGGTGCCACGTGAGTGGAAAACATTGACACTAATGACTAGTAAGCAGAGGGTGCTTACAAGTTGTTACAATAATTGCCAAAAGTTTGGGCAGGCCTACGAATAGTTCCAGACGTATGAGACATCTGAAGGAGAGTAGGTGTCGAAGCACGTGTCTCTAAACCATGTGTTAGTAAATGGTGCCTACTTTGGACATTAGCCTACTGGCACTAACGCCACAAAACACATGGACACAGACGCAATTTATTTTTAAAGTTTGCCATTACTTCCGTGACACCTCAACGTCATGGAATAGGAAATAAGTTCCGAGCATGTGGACCTTAGAGGAAGTCAGCGTGAGGCGGAGCTGATGCAACGGCTCATTGCCGTTACGCTAGCTACGCATCATGCTACTATTATAATTAACTTAGTTACCGCGTTTAAATTGTTTAGGACAATAAACCAAAACAATAAATATATATATATTAAAAGAAAAAAAGTTAAATATGTAGTAGGTCTTTATAATGTAGCTTTTGCGTTAACTTTAAAAATAAAGGTTTGTCCCGAGGCTTCAGGTGACGCCAAACGTGACACGTAGAGAGGTTCTCACCTGATCAGGTCTAAGAAGGAGTCAATCACTTCTTTCGGCGCTGGTACATCGTCGGCCAAGCCTGAGATGGTGGGTTTAGTCATCGACACTGACCCTGGCTGTATAATAAAAGCCATAACGACCCCAATAGACGAGGCTATTAATGTGGTGACAAGGAAAAAGAGCATAGCCCAGCCTCCGAGTTTGCCCAGGGCTTTGGGGTCGATACTGGCCGCCCCTGACGCTAGGCTGCACACTACCAGAGGTATGATTATCATCTTCAGCAGGCGAATGAGCAGCTCACCGGGGAAACCGATGTAAATGATCTGCGTCCTGGTCAGGCTCACGCTACGCACCCCAAGTCCAATAAAGACCCCAATAATGACCCCCGCCACTGTGAGGATAACCAGCATGTTGGCCAAAACTATCCTCTTGACCCGCTGTGACAGGGGCTCGTTACCGCTCTTCTTGAGAATGTTCAGTCCGTTCGCCATGGGCTCATCGAGGTGCGCTTCCCCGTTGGCCGTTTTTCCCTTTTCCATGTCTATCTTCTCCGCCATGATGAGAGTTTGTTTCTGTAAGTTTTTCCGTAAAAATATATATTGTTTGTATGCGTCTTCCCCCTCGTTACAATTTTACCGCTTTTTCTTACGCGTGTGCGGCTTTTATCTTTCCTGGTAGGAAACGCCACCCTTTGACGTGTGATGGGCGTGGCCAAGACAACCGGGCTGAATTACGCCCAGGCTGATCCTTTGCTAATAGATGGTCCAAAAAAACAAAAAAGGAGAAAGTGCTGGTCTATTTTGTATGCATATTTTGTTTTTATTTATACTTTACAGCTTTTAAACATCTAACTTGTGGGGTTAGGTGTCCACACTATTCATGTGGACACTAATAGTGGCTTAAAAGTGTCCACATAAACGTCCTCCCAATATATAGCTTTATAAATATATTAGGAAGTGTGCAATGCAGTCTGCTGTCACTTAGCAGACTGTTTGAGAAGTCCTACTGGTTTTGTCAGGGTACATCTTTTGCAGCTGTGACTGCTGTCTTTGAAATGGTCTCCCACCTCTGGGTTTATTTATTCTTCTCTAAAGTTTGCTCCAACAAAGTATACTGTTATTGCTAAGTTAAAACATCAAAGGCTCGCCACAAGAAATGCATACATGCTACAAAAAAAAAACATTCAGTTAACATCTGGCAAAAATCAAAGGCATGGAGCATTACAAAAGAAATACATTCTTCAACTGGCCTTGTTTGATTTTATTTAGGTTAACTGAACATAATCCTCTTATTAATTGTTTTACCTGACTAGGTGCATGAGTTTAATAAGAATTCTGTTTGAACTTTGTGGCCTTTGGCATAGTTGTTCGTTTGTAACAGGAGACACGCTTATTGTCTGGCAGACTGAGACACACAGTCTGATAGTTTTAAAGTTTGTGCAGAGGCCCCTGAAAGACTCAGCTTAGCTTACCCTTGAACAACAATCAGGCTCTCTTCATTGTGGTCCAACTGGTGGAAGTTTGTTGGAAAGACACTCCGAACACCAACAAATGCCCATCGAACCAAAGCTCAGGCTGGTGTGAAGCTGTTCTCTCTGCTGCTCAGTTTGTTGTCTCAAGCTTGTTCTTTGTTCCCTCTTACTGTTTGAATGATTGTAGAAAATACTGTGATTCTGTGGCATAGTGCATTACTCTGTGAGAAAGGTCAGCTCCAATGCCCAAATCCACAGGCACATGAGAACTGAGGGAATTCTTCTAAAGGTGGCCCCAACTAAAACAACACAAAGATGCACACTCACAAGACACACACACACAATGGTCTTGTAGCAATTATTTAACAAAACCGATTCTCGAAAAGAATGCAAACTCAAGGCTTGTGGGTAAAATCCAGCTCAGCATATTTTTTTAAATTAATTTCTTATATATATATTTTGGTTGATAACAATTTGGGCTGTACATAATAGAAACAAACATTAACAATAGTGAATGACTCTAGAAAGGGATAAATCTGGGGGAAAAAAACATACAAATTAGGTCCTTGAATATGCTAACAAGCAAATGGATGTAATGTTTTTTTGTTTTTTGTTCTTTTACAGATTTTACAGATTTAAGATTAACGAGTCGCATTTGTGGATATTGCCTAATGATGCACATGTCCACAAATGCAGACAGTTCAAGTTGGAAATCTGATAGGAGAGCCATGAGACCTTTTGAAAGTAGGGCATGGAAACAAACTTGGACAAAACAAATCTGTCTCAGGTATCAACTGGTAAAAAAAAAAAAATCTAATGAAGAGATTCAAAAGAGGCAAAAGACTGAAACTTAATGCCTCCTGTAGCTGGGTGTGCAGTATGCTCAAGACACAGTTTAACAGACTCTCACTGTTCATCTGCAAAAAAAGGTTCTTCTGAATGTATCTGAATTGGATAATAATAATAATAATAAATAATAATGGTTTGGATTTATATAGCGCCTTTCTCCCAAGGGACCCAAAGCGCTTTACAGGTTGTCCATTATTCATTCATACACAGTCACACTGGTGATGGTAAGCTACAACTGTAGCCACAGCTGCCCTGGGGCACACTGACAGAGACGTGGCAGCCATTCTGCGCCTACGGACTCTCCGACCAACACATACATTCACTGCACATTCTTACACATTCATACAAGGCAAGGTGGGTTAAGTGTCTTGCCCAAGGACACAACGACAGTATTTTGTGGGGAGAGCGGGAATCGAACCCACCACCTTCCGGTTGAAGGACGACCACTCTACCACTGAGCCACTGCCGCCATAGACAGTGGAAGGGACAAAGTGTTATACAACTTTGATTCATTACTCATCATCATCATGACTCGGCACTTTGAGCAGCTTGAAACCATGTATAGAAGTGGGAGTAGTCTCAAGACTTAACAGAATAGTCTTATTTTCATAGCTTCCCTTTGTTCTGTTTGTAGTGTATCTTTTTACACTATTATTTTCAACAAA
The DNA here is from genome assembly GCA_024349245.1 of Neodontobutis hainanensis. Taxonomy (NCBI): domain Eukaryota; kingdom Metazoa; phylum Chordata; class Actinopteri; order Gobiiformes; family Odontobutidae; genus Neodontobutis; species Neodontobutis hainanensis. The sequence goes on along the minus strand of JALDNG010000020.1, from coordinate 10,936,853 downwards.
ACTCAATATACCCCACATCACCAGCCAGACATTAATAAAATAAATAAAAAAATAAAACACAATACACATTAAAACTTAAATCTCCAAACACAAATTCCCCTTCAACATGGTTTGAACCACAACATCCCCCAAATGTTTCAAAAGGAGCTGCAACAGGCCCGCCTTCCCTTTGGCAAACCATGGGGTGGTTCAGGTAAATTGCAATTGTTTGTTTGTGAATAGAATCACAATAAATCAACAAGATCAACTTTAACCAAATAAACCATCTTCAAACTAAATATGTTTGCGAGTTTAACTTTGATGAACAAATAAATGTTAAACAAACTAAAATGCAATGTTTGGCAGAAACATTACAAATGAAATGAATAGTGTCTTAATGGGACAAAGTTACTGACCTCAGCCCACTTTGTTACAGCTCTAGTCAACTGCGACCCCTCACTGGAACAAGCGGAGGACAAATGAATGGACAGACCTGCAATAAATATGTAATGACAAAGGTGAGCTGAAGGGTTTACAGTCAGCATCAAAGCAAGCAATCTTTTGTGTTTTGACTCAATAAAACCTTCACTTGGGCTCAAATCCACACCAACACATTCTTTTGTTAAAGGGGTTACTCAAATCCAATGTCAACCCCAACTCAGACATCAACCTAGTTACTCAAATGAATTTATATCTGTTTTATATCCTTATCCATTCATGTGAGTAAACCTGCATTTTGAGTTAATTATCTACACAAGGAACCCATTTAAGAGAAGCCCATTTAAACTAAAGAATGTGTTGGACAGCTGTCTGCCTGGCCTGCTTAATTTTTTACCCCTGTACAGTTCCCCTTCCGTTATGTTAAGGTTACGATCAAAGAGAAATAGTGACAAAGTGCTTTGTACTAAATAAATAAATCAAAATGGCTCTCTTTTTATTTTTATTAAGTGTCATTGATGTGAATGTTGTATTCACTTCACAACCTTTTATCGTCTGTAAATCGCCCTGTTTCCTCCTTCAGCAGATTCAGTCTTATAGGCGAGCCATTCTTCCTTTTGAATGCCTCCTCTCACATTTGGTCATTTGATCTTTCTGCAGTCTTCATGCAGAGGCCTTTGCTGTCTGTTCAGTTCATGCAAGACACATCCAGTAACAAAAGGGCCACAGTCAGTAAACATTCTCTCTGTGCCACAGAAGGGGAATAAATCCAGTTCAACACATCATTGTAAGTTGAGCTGCAGTGTGCGTATATATTAGAAGAATGACCTACATTCAATAGAGGTCAGTCAATAACAGAGGACAAGCACATTTTCCTGGGTGTTGTTTTCCTACTTGTAGGTGTCCCATGCAGGATTCAGTGTGAATAATGGCACATCACTTTGGAAAACGCAGTTTAGTTTTCCAATTACACATTAAGTCCTGTCACATGTATGTTATGTTCTTGTTTCCAGATAATGTGGACAGGAAACAAACATTGCATAAAGCAAACCTTGTGTGGAGATTTTTTTCAATTTTTCCAAACCAGAAAAGACTAAAGAGTATGGAAAATGCATGACAAAAGACCAGAATATATTAGGCCTGCCATAAAGTAATTCACTTCGATTAGGCAAGTCCGTAAGCCTGGCCCTGTCACACTACATCCTGGAACATTTTTTGTTGTTTGTTTTTTATCAAGGAAGTTTAAAGCTCTGCTAGTTATTACTGTTAAAGAAAAAAAGAGGCAGAAAAGTCCACACTACATGCTAGTTATATTTCCTTCCAGAACTGCACAGTGCCACATAATGTCAGAAGGTCTGAGAGCACCAGGCTGAATGTGAGTTTATAGGGCAGGCAACCTGTAAACTACACACACAACACAATCTTCCCACAGGACATCTGTGGGGAACATTCAGGCCTGGCCTGTACAAACCGGACTAGACGAGTAAATGCTGTGATTTGCTGAGCTAAGCACGCCCTTCTCAGAACCACTGCCCCTTTCCTTAGTCTCTCCTTACCCTCTTCTTTCACTCTCAGTTATATGATCCCCTATAACACAGAGACGCTAACATTTTTTTCTTTTTCTGTCACCCACTCTTCCCTGTTATCTCATGATGTGCTTCCTACTTTTCTTTTCTTAACTAGATGTCTTTGTGACGATAAGGAATTGCCACTGGAAAAAAGCACGTAGAACAAACAAAATTAAATACCTTATTGTTTCTTTCTAAGACACTTTTTAAGACCATATGCAGCACTCTAACAAATATCTATCATTGGAAGTATTTTGAGCATTAGAAATACTACGGTATAAAGTTCTAGATTCAATTGCGAGTGTGTCCACGCATTTTTTACGGACCAGACATGCAGCTTGCACATGCTTCAACAAGTCATGTTACGTGTTAATGCCATAGTTATCAGCTGTTTACTCCAGAGCTTGCCCTTAGTCCCTTGGACTCACAAAAATAAGCTCTTTTACAGATAGCCTTAGAAATACTATGTGCCAACATATTTTATCCATTTGATGAATGTTATTATTAACTTCAGACCTCACTATGAATTACAAATATTTATGAATTTTTCTTACGAGTTTTTTAACCCCTTAAATGCCTTAAGTTTAGCAAATAGTCTTTTTGTTTGCATTTTGATGAAAAGAAAACACACACTTTTTTTTCAATCCCAAGAATGCAAATTATAATTTTTGGGAGGTTTCTATCTAAATCTGTGAGTGTCAAAAAATGTATTGCTTGTAAATAAATTGCTCCACCAGGGTCCCTAGGACACAAAAATGTTTTGTTAATTGGTTGCCAAGGAAACAAGAAAGGCATTTTGAAAAAGTTGAAAGTAAAAAAGAAATACACAACTTGCCCAAAAAGTATTCCATTTGCATCAACACAGACACAATTATGGAAAAATTGAATTCAAAAACACAAAAACATGTCCAGGGACCAGGAGGGCTAGTGCTCTGTGTGCACGATATTAGCTCAGTTTGATAATTTTTTCATATTATGGTCTAATTCCCTCATAGATATTTCAGCCAATTGCCACTTTTTCCCTTTTAATAACCTACAAATAGACTTGAGTAGTCTGTGAAACAAGCTGAAAATCAACAGCATTAAAAAACAAAACAGTGAAGGTTTTGCAAACATGCTTTTGTGAGCAAGCACCATACATGTGTGTATGTGCTTTATTGTGCAGATTCAAGTAGCCTATATGTGAGTTTATCTATGGTGTGAATGTCTGGCTGTAAAAGGCACAGTCCAGGACATAGGGCACGCAAGACAGAGTATTTATTTACTCAAGGCATTCAAGAAAGTCACAGGTGTGATTTGCTTGTTGACTTTTCCTCTTAAATAGATTAACACTGCTAAGATAGCTTGTCTAATGTCTTTCGCATGGCCTTGACAACAGCATTTAACTCAACAAAAACAGAAACAATGAACAGGTGCTACAATACAATTGTACAAACTGCAAATAATTACAGGATTTGAAGTAAATGTTGCAAATACCTAAATAATGTTGACTTATTCACTCATATAGACAAAGTAATTTTCTCTTAAACCCCTCTCATGTGAAAGAAACCATGAAGACAATGTCGTCCAGCACCACTTCCCTTGAGGGGCCTCTGCCAGGACCCCATTGATTCTTCAGGTGTTTTTTTTTTTAAAGTCTTCTAAAGCCTGGTTTCATATTTGATTAGTTTTTCTTCATCCCTTTAGTTTTTCTTTAATAAGAGAACTATGTTCTCATATTTTCTTATTTCTTTCTTAATACCAGGTATATCCGCATCTTAGTTCTCGAGCGTCTGGGGTTGAAGACTGAGTTCATAATGTGGTTTAAATCATACATATATGAGTCAAAACACAAAAGATGCTGACTGTAAACCCTTCAGCTCACCCTTGTCATTAAATATTTATTGCAGGTCTGTCCATGTTATTATACTCCATTAACTTCACTTACAGCCTACAGCTCTGGTCAGTAGTTTATAGAATAAAACTAAAATGTTAATTTTACCCAAACACATACCTATAAATAGTAGAGAAACTGATAATTTTGCAGTGGTCTCTTAATTTTTTCCAGAGCAGTACATTAATACATATATCCTCCTGAATAGGATTTTGGCATTGCTTTTCTCTGACATTTGGCCTGACATAAGAGTACAAATATTCTTTATAAATTGACTGTTACTGATTTTTTTTATTTTCTATCTCCAAATCCATTGTACATCTCCTCCTCTAACCTGCTTCTCCTTTGGCTGTCAGTGAATGGCTCCACATGCCAGCCTAATCCCCTTACTCTAGCCGATAATACCTTTTGGCCCAGGACTAGCTCTATAGCTGTACTGTATAATGCTTAGTTCATGAACGTTTTCTTCAATAGACTATTCTGCTGAGAAAAAGTTCCCTCTCTGCTCAGAAAAATTTCACTCATATAGTGAACTTAATAAAACGCTCATAGTCATGTTTCATTAAATACAGCATACTACTGTACATTGCCTCAACTTTCTACTGGCATCTATTTTCCATGGCCCAGTTTCACACAGCCCTATCTGCTTTTTTCGTTTGTATAGGACTTAGTGTATAAGCTGCCACCTTGGTAGTTGGACCTCATCTAAACCACAGTGTGTGTTTCATTATGTACTTAATATTGGTAGATAGATTTTTGTTTCCACTTGCTGTTTCCTCAAAGCATTTCTTTGAATAGGTAGGAATTAAGTAGGTTAAACTTCACCACACCCAAAGAATTGAGTACATGGATATCTTTAAGCTCTTGTCATCAACATAACTTTCCACACTTTTATTTATAGGACTCTTCTAACATATGCTGCTGTAAAGACACAATGGCTATATACATGTATGTATAGTACATATGATGTAACGGCTCCATGGCTCATCCTCTGTGGCAGGAAGCGGTATTATGTTCCCCTTGACTATATTTAGAAGAGAGAGAGAGCAACAGCAGTGTCTAAGTTCTTAATGTTCTGTTACTATCTATATATCTATATCTGTTTCACATATTAGGCTACGTGTGTCTGTTTTATGACATTTTATACATACATTTTTTGTGTTCTTTGTACAGAGGTAAAAATATGTCTTGCTCACACATTTATTCTGTTATGTAGTTTAACAAGCTCCACTAATACAGGTAATACAGGTATTGTTCAAAGCATCTCCACATAACTTTTTTAGGATTATTTCTTTCACGATTCAGGATTTTCAGGACTCTATTTTTCTGAATCATATTTATAGCCATTGCACCAAATGTTATTTTCAGATAAAAATGAATTGATTTTTAGCACTTCTTACTGCCTTACTACAGTATACAGTTCAAAGTAAACAAAGGACAGGAGCGGATCACAAGGTCACAGGAACATCTCTCAGTCCTTGCTTTCAAAAATACTGTTGATCAAATGTCTTTCTTCAACACATTCTTCCAAACATTCGCTAAAGTTTGGAATGAGATTTCTTCCCACATCAGGATAATTACATCTGTCCCACAATTCAAAATAAAGTACAGACAGTTTCTGCTCGAAGGCTACACCTGTAATCACTGTGTCCTTGTTGTGTTTTCTTTTGGTAATATAGTTCTATTTTAAGTTAAGGTTATAGGTTTCATGCTGTTGTTTAAGCTGTATTCAAAAACATGTTTTTCTACTTTGACTGTCTGGAGCATAGGCAGGTGTCCTATTTGTTTTCTATTAACAAGAAAAACCTGTGTCTCAGCACAAATTCCAGCATTAAAGACGTGTTTCCTATTAACCGTTCTGAACTGATGTGTCATAGGGTAACGTGGTTATGTTCAGTTGATTTTCATGAGAAAAGAAATGGAGAAATATCAGTGATCCCATAAATCATAATTGCTGCAGCAGAAGATGTGACAATGAGATTGAGAGTTTATTTTACACTAAATATTTGTTGTTAGGAGCCACTGAGCTTTTGCCACGGCTTTAACTTTCCCTTTTATCTCTTTTTCATCAACATAACGGCCAAACTGAAAAAAGGTCAACTTGAACGCAGACATCAAATTTCCTGAGATGCAGCAATAGCAAGAAAATGTAATTTCAGCTGTTTCAGAGAATGCAAGTGGCTCAAACGTATATGTTGGTCATGTTTATCTCCTTTTTTCTTTTTTGAACCAAGTGGAATACATTGTCATACAGTGTTTTCTTACGCAGTTTTTGGGTTGTTCATGCAATGCTTTAATTATTTCAATTCACAGAAAGAGAATGACGTCAATACATCAACAATAAAAAGATTTTCAGTGTAATGACATTCTCAAAAAACAGCTCAACAACACAATGGTTTGTAAGGATAGTCCTTTTGTAATAAGCAGACACGCCTGTTCCAAACTGAGTGGTTCCCTGTTTAATGTATTATTGTTTTAAACCAAGTTGTGCTGTGATATAATTAAAGCAAATGTGCAGATTGTTAGTGCACCACACCTTCCTTCAGATGTTGTTGTTTACAAAGCCCAGAAAATAAAATAAATTTTATTTTTGTGATTTTTTTGGGGGGCCCTTGGTCAAATGAACGACAACACAAAAACATTTTTTCACTCATGGTTAGTGGTTTGGTGAAGTCATTGATTGCCAAACAATTATGTTTACTCTTTTTAAATCATAATGACAACAGAAACTACCCAAGTGACCCTGATCAAAGGTTTACATTTTGGCCTGATAACATGCACAGAGGTGACACAAGGTTTGACACAGGTTTTAATGCTTACTAAAGGTAACCATTCTCACCTTGTAACCAGTGTGTGTTATAAAAGGTCAGCATGGTTGAGAAAGCCTTTACTACGCAAATGCCTCAAAGCATCCCGCTCACAATACGCCAAACAGCACAAAGATAAGCCTCAAAATGTCTGGAACAAAGTCATTTGGAATGATGAGACCAAAATTCAACTTGGCCACAACCATAGTCATTACATTTGGAGAGGAGTCAACAAGGCCTAAGATGAAATGTGGATCAATGAGGTTTTGGGGATGTGTGAGCTACAAAGGCACAGGAAAATTGATAACAAGAGGAATGCAGCATGTTATCAGAAAATACTGGAGGAAAATTTGCACTCATCAGCCCGGAAGCTGCAGATGGGACATACTTGGACGTTCCAACATGACAACAATCCAAAGCACGAGCTAAAGTCGACCTGTCATTGTCTACAGCAGCATAAAGTGAAGGTCCTGGACTGGCCTCTGTCTCCTGACCTCAATATCATTGAGCCACTCTGGGGAGATCTCAAATGTACAGTTCATGCAAGACAGCCCAAGAATTTACAGAAACTGGAGGCTTTTTGCCAAAAACAATGGGCAGCTTTACCATTTGAGAAAATAAAGAGCCTCATCCACAACTACCACAAAATATTTCAAACTGTCATTGATGTTAAAGGTGGCAATACTGAGATAGTATTGAGATAGTGAGTGGGTTGTGTGAGCATGAATGTTTTGTGATGTCTACATTATCTTGAGTTATAATGTATAATGTTTTGGGTAAATTGTTTTGATATTGTAGTGTATTTTGTTTAATGTTTTTTTATGTTTTATAAGAGCTTTCCAACAATAAATTCAAATAAACTGTAATTTAGGTTCATCAAGTTGTTTTTTCGTTGATAGCTTTTCACAATTTCTTTTGAGCATATACCATAAATTATATTTTATAATACAAGCCATAGACGCAAACACATATTATTTTATATTATATTTGAAAATTGACACTGCAATCAGGAATTAGAACTACAAACACAACCACCCTGAACCAAACCCCTGTGTTATTTAAGGCATATTTACACAATAAATCTACAATATATGCATTTTGGGCTAGACTGTGCTTTGTCATTTTGCGTAATATTTGTTATTAATAGTATTTAGTCTGATGTTTGTGTGAATTCTTTGCATTTTAATTGACATACTTTTCTGTGTAACGTATCCATCCATATTTATAGTATATATGGGAAGAGTAATAGTGTTAAAAGATTACATCATACGAAACCAAGTGCAAAAAGAACCTTCAAGAGGCCAGAGAAGAAGACCTCAGAACAACATGGTTTCCCCTATTAGACTGTCGTGCTAAAGGGGACGTGCAAAATATCATATAACGTACTGGATAAATTACAAACGTGTATAGTTCCAGCAGAGTTGGTGCGTAAACCTCCTTTAGTACAGAGACAGCCATTCACATAAACTAGCAACAGAGACAGACTTTTAATCTAATAGGCTGACCCCTTGTGGAGGGACTAAATAATACAGAAAGATAAATTGAGAAATGACAATGTGGGAAGTGAGCCACAAGGGGGTAGGAGATGGTTGCAATAGAACTGATCTTGTCTCTATCCTGTGTCCTGGACAGCCATCACAACTCTTTCTCTTCAGTGACCTGGTCTGGCGGGAAGTAACCTAGTAAATACAGATGACAATACAATACAATACTCTAGAGACCGGAGCCATCTTTTGTACCACGTTTTCACACTTGTAAAGTCACCATTGGGTTTATCCTTATATTTCCGCTTTTGGAGCCTGCCCTCTGGTGGACGGCGGTATATCGCTTTATTTCGCTGTATTTCGCTGTCTAGCGGCGCCCTTACTCGAGGACCGTTTAAGAAGATCATGATCATCAATAATCCCGTTATAACGAAATGACGCTTACAACTTCTGTACTTACAACTTCCGCACTTACGGCTTCCGTAGTAATTTATGTTTAGTTGTTTGTTGAGATGTTGTTGATTTATAAGGCAGTACTTCTTAGTGTTTTTTTTTTTGTTGATACACCTTATGTACAGTTGATGCTGTTTCAAACAGGACTATATCCAAGGCCAGTCATGTTTTTATTAACACAGTACCACAATAAAAGAGATGTCAGAACCAAGAATTGACAGTGGCAATTCAAAAAGTTGGGCCAGTCAAGTAAGGTGATACAAGGGTAAATAAAATGAAATCTGTAGCAGAAAACCTTTGACATTGTTACCTTTCAAATGTGTTTAACAAGAAATGGCCCTGACCAAATCAGAAAAGGGCATCATATTGTGACCTTCCTGTCAAACAAATTACTCAACTGTAACACCTGTGTTGGCCAATCATGCCCAATAGCTCTGCCCAGAATCACTGAGACGTCTGCTAGAGAATGATGACAGACTGAGAAAAGCTTTTACTAGAGTTCTAGAGAGTGAAAAAGCATGTCTCACATACGTAAATGCACAATATTTTTTATCACAGTCCAACTGAGATTTTGATGTAGTGGCCCACAGGCCAAACAGGCAGTTGTGTATTTAATATTGGACTCCTACAGCAGCCCTAACCATTATTAAAATGACTGTGATCATCCTTAAGCAAAAACAGCCATCCACAGAGGTATTTTCTTTAGCTTTCCTGAGAAAGCATGAGGTAAAGATTTCTAAAAGACCAGGGCACTGCATGCAAACAAGAATAAAAATACTTAGTACAAGTGCAAGTTTATTTCTATTGTAGCTTTCATGTGCAAAGACAACTCAAAGTGCTTTACAAAAGACATCACTACAAATTAAAGACATCAAAAGACAAAACATGATAATGAGCAAAATGTGTAAATAACAAATAAATACTACTGGTAAGCTACGTTAAAAAGGTGAGTCTTAAGATTGTAAGGAGTTCTAAGCAGATGCATGAATCAAATTTTTTTTAGGCAGAGTTCCACAGACAGGCAGCGTAAAAACAAAATGATGCTTCACCATGTTTAGTTCGGACGCAGGGATGACTAATTCTCCTTAACCATTTGACCTTAGGGTCCTCTGAGGTTCGTATGAAGTTATTAGCTCAGATAAAGACGTTGGATTTAAACCGTTTTTTGATTTATGGGCAAGGAGAAGAATTTAATAATCAGTTCTTTGTGCGACTGGAAGCCAGTGGAGTGATCTGAGTATTGGAGTGATATGTATCATATGTATTACATTTCCAGTATGCAAGTTATTCAGGGTTTTGTAAAACAAGAAAGAAAATCTCATTTTTGTGTAGAAAAGTTTTTTTTTATTAAATACGCCATAATAACAAAAACAAATAACCATTTTCCATTTGTTCTTATTGTTTTAGTTTCTATTGCATTTGATTAGCCATATTATCCAAAGCATAAAGGCAATAATAATCTTCCTCTCTTGCACACATGGCATTTAAAGCAATAAAGTGCTCTTTTTTTCTTTTTCTTATTTAAATAAAATAACCTTTGTTTACCCATTCTGACAGACTGAGATAATACTAGCCACCATCAACCCTCTGGGACAGTGGATTTAAAAACATACATGTTGCAAGAACACATGCATACAAACACTACATCCACACACTTGCAGCCATTGTTCTATGTATGCTGTGCTTCAGACTAAAGGTCCTGCAGGTAAACACACAATAATATGACAGGAGTTTTATAAGGGGGGGGGGGGGTTAGTAGTTTTTATTTCTAAGTTACTCTGTTGTTATCCTTGTCTGTCTAGGCAGAAGGACCCACATTTTTTTTTACAAACATTTATTTTTTCAACAACAGATAGTAAAAGTAGAATTTGCATATTGACATGACAGCGTAAATAGATTCAAACAAGAGAGAATACAATTTCATTATACCCTCTCGAGTCCCAAGTGTTGCCCTTATATTTAAGCCAACTGCAACTGACATGTTGCTGTCCTTGCTTTTGTATTTTAACACTTTTTTCTCCCACAGAGTAAAAGCATGAGGAAAGTTGTCCTGATTGTTCTGATCCCTGTAATGTTTTGAGTTAGTGCTTGAACCAGAACTTACTGAACAAGTACCATAAGGCAATATTTGTGCTTCTCTATTTTTACACTGGGGGGAAAATGGGCATGACCCTGTTTGTTCATTCTCTTGTCCCTTTTTTGAGTTCTGTCCACTAAATCATTGTATAATGCATGCTCCTTGTGTGTTTTGTTCACTCCAGAGCACACAGATCAAACCACTGATTTCATATCAATACAACACAATCACACTACTGATATTGATATTTTACTAAAGAAAATATTGCAACAAACAAAAATCATGGTGTTTTTTAGTTCATTGTCTTTGATGATTTAGTGAGAGATCCAAAGAAGAAAGAAATTCGTGCTTTTCTGAGCTTCCAATTTCATATCATCCATTGGTCTGTGTGCCTTATCTGCCATCTGTGTAATCGGAAGCCAACTTGCAATGCTGGAAAAATTATAATCACAGCAGACACTGATAGTTACGTTGAGAGCAGTCAACCACTGCTTCTACTTAGGATCTCAACATCTATCAACAGTTCATGAAGGCACATACTGCTTCTAGCACTCTCCAGTGATTAGATGAGTCTTATGTCCTGCTGTTTTGAGTGACAGGCACTTGAACGCCTTTCTGTCCCGTTGCTATGGACACAAGCATTAGAGAGGAGTATATTAGTTTTGTACAAAAGGTAAATGACAAAAAGGTGATGAAGAAGAGTGACAGTGAATGATAACAAAAGATTTACCAAGTCTGTACTTCTCTTTTGCCTCTGCTCTCTCTTTTGCATCAAAGTACCAGACTGTAATGGCATAGCTGCAAAAGAAACAGTCATTTAAGAACGTGAAGGTTAAACTGTATATACCACATACAAACAGAGACCTGTTTAGAGAAGGCATAGAAAATATATTTTGAGGTATGCCAGATGACAGTATGCAGATGCTAAGGGCAGCAGAGGGTAAATTTCTACAGGAGCTTCTCCTATGGGGCTGTAATGTTTATTCCTGTCTCTTATGTCTGTGCCTCTCCAGCACGAGTCATGCAATCGAACCTTCTTCCTCTCTCCCTTCCACCTAGCTCATCAGGAAACACATACTTCCCGTCTTCGACCCCACATCACCCCCCAGCAGCCACACAGAGACGAGCACACTATATTGTGCTGATACATTTAAAAATGACTTTTCTCTCAAATGATATTATATTATATATTATCAATAATTATTTATACATTAGGAAATGATATAAAGCATAACCTTTCCTGCCTTTAATTCTGTGTACATTATACATTGGCCTTCAGCAAAATGGGTAACTGACCGTTTTGAGTAGGCTGGTTTAACTTCATGTGGGTTTCTGCGGTCAGACCAGAAGATGAGCAGCCGGTCAAACAGTGGTTCGATGTTGGCTACAACATTTTTGCCTTCTGGAAAGATCTGCAGCATTCCTCCTTGTTTCTATAATGCATAACAACACACAGAGAAAATAATACAACTATTTAGATGTCTTGCGATACCAAATTAAACAATTCAAATAGTTTAGATATTTTTTGTTGAGCTGCAAAAAAAACACACCTTGACATCCCAGTTTTTGTTAAGATAGTAGATACATGTAATGCATCGCCCATCATGGTTAGGGTTATCAACATGGCGGACGTACCCTGCACCGTTACCTGGGTAACAGGCCACCATAGCCTGAAAATAAAAATAGAAATGTTAGTGTATATCTAGAATATGCAACATCAACAACTTATCTTTTATAAGAACCTAAGGCAGGACGGGCTATATGTTCGGAAAACAGTGTCAAAGTGTAAACAAGTTGCAACATACAGTAGGCCTTATAACTTTACAACACTCCATATTAATTTGCTTTGCAGCTGGACTTTTAGGATACTTAAAATGACATTTCAGGATGTGATCTAGGACCAATACACATATAAATATCAGAGATAAAAATGAAAACATGTTAAAGTTGAGTTGTTGTTCCCAGCTACAAAATGATTTCCTTTGGTACTTCCCCTGCCTAACATTGAGTGCTGCTTTGTCTGGGATGTCCAATGGGGATAGAGACCTGGGTGAGAGCTCTCTAGCAAATGCACATTCCACACCAAAGCTACAGCCTGACCACATGACTTAAATGTACCATAACTTCATCAAGGTCAACTGATGCTGAAAAATATCCAGTGACTCATTTATGGTGGTTTTTACAAGACACCAAGCAAGCTGAAATAAATCTCAGGAAAGCTCTGACACAAACATACTTTGGAAAAGAAAGATTTGATATGATGGTAAATACATTTGAAGAGTAATATCTTTTCTTTTATCACTCTGGGCTGACTACAAAAGAAGATATTATCACTGTCCTGTGCTGTATTCTTACCCATGTGGAAAAAAAGCTACGGAGGTCACTGCATCACCTCACTGTAGCTCTAGGACACAATCACTCATGACTAACGCTTCTGCACTGATGCAGTATTGATTTAACATGCCTGACGCTATCATTTAAACTGTAGTAGTAGGGGTCGTAACCCTGAGGAAAATCCAACAGCTCTCGCATAGATTACAAAGAAAAACAACCTGTCCTCAAACTTGGATAAAGAGTCCATTTTGTGCAGCAGGACTTTGGCTTCAGTGCGCACGAGCCGCCTTCTCGTTTCCCTCTTTATTCACAGCCAAGCGAGTTGTGACTCAACTAACTCAGCATTGTCTGGACTCATTACTGACCAACGCCTCCAGTCGGAGCTTATTAACCTTTGGACCTTCTGCGCAGAACTCCCACTGACAACCAGACATGCTACACCAAAACAAACATTATGCCAATTGGAAACAGTAATTCATAACTCTACTCATGTAAATCACATACAAGTCATACACAATCATTGATATAGTAGCACTCTTAACAACACTAAAACCAGAGCAGCCTTGTCCAACCACAGTAGATTCAGGCTAAACCCATACCTCTAGGGATATAAGCTCAGCTCTCTTTACCTGATGTGAAACATGTTTGTTGGTTCAAGATGCTCTGGACACAGACAAAAATATAATTAAATGCTACATAAGCTTATAAAAAGCATTTTGAGATATGGAGAGTAAAAACAGGTTGATGAATATTTCTCATAAATAGAAAAGAAACAGTACAAAAAGGAACTTGTATAATCTATATTTTGTAGCTCAGGGTCTTGAGCAAAGACTCGTTGCTGAATTTAGAATTCACTTTATTCTACCGGCCACCATTGCCAGGTGTCAAAGAACACATTTGTCAGTGAAGCTTTTGCAATAGTTATGCACAAGTCAGCTTAATGAGTGTGCTCATTCTTGTTATTAGACTCTTGACTGACCCGTACATAGATGCATGTGCACTGGGTGCCTGGTGGCACTGCTGAGCTCTAGGTGGGGTATATGTGGACAGACTGTTGCATCATGCCAGAACCTTTGCTGCATCGGCTCTTCTCACTGGCTCAAAACCATCCTCAATACTAATGAAGCTGAAGCCCCAGTGAAATAATACTTTTTACAATAAGACAACTGAAGAAATTTCCTAAACCTGCTTCTAATAAAATACAAAACACCCAAATCAAACTCACCACCGATGTGCCAAAATGGACACCGCGTGGACATGTAACCAAGGTAACAGAATTTGGTCCAAGAAATGGGTAAGAGATCATTTGAGGAGAAAGAGAGTAAATTATACACTTAAGGACAGCCACTAACGTGAATATAATTATTGCAAAGAGGAGGATAGGAAAAAAATTTAGTACTCCATCTAGCTTAGCCGAGCTCCTCCCAACACCTCCCTCCCTCCTTCCCTCCCTCTGTTCGTACTGCAACACAGTCTGCTCCAAGAAGCAAAGGCAGAACATTTTGTACCATTCAACTTTTTAAACACACCAAGGGCAGATACACAATTGCAGGCAAGGAAATCTTGGTCTAAGATAAACTTACACCTTTCCCTGGAAATAATTCACTTTCTAATTGCTGTGCCAAAATGTAATAAAACACAATATAAGACAATAAAGAATAGGCAGAATTATGAATTATTATTATAGTTATCCACCATTTTGACCTCTAACTAGTTTTGTAGGTAGGGATATCAAAGAGAGAGGTTTTAACACTCAGAATTGATTTGACCTTGAAGCGACACGGCCTCCGATTGTTTAAACAATTCCAATATATAAATGACTAAACAGCACAGAGGGCTAAACCAAGGGCCTATCCTTGGTTTGATACAAATGGGGGGAACCAGGTTGTGATTCCAGTGATGGGGAAAAGATTGGATAAAGGCTTAAGACAACTCTGTCCTACTTTGTGGGCAAATAAGTTCAGTTTTTAAAGTCATTCAACTTAAATCATCTTGAATATGTATATAATTATATGAGATTATGGAGCAAAGTTTTTAAATTCCAAACGACCAAAACACATTAGGCAATAGTCTAGACGGCTAATTAATGGTTAACTTTGCTGATACAAAAATCAGGCAAATACACTAAATTATAGATACTGAAAAATTCTCTGAAAACAGGCAGCTGAGTAGACCGAGGAGCACGTCCATCTATAAAACAGACTTTAGCACATACCAATGTGACTTGGCTGATAAAAATCAAGTTACCCTAGAACTAAGGATATAATGCTTTATAGTAGTGGACTATGCAGACAGAACAAAGAAATCCTGGCAACCATCTGTGACGAGGTATTAAGGGTTGCTATATTAATACAAACATATTTGATGTGTTTTCAATAGAAAACATGTGCCAATAAAGTGGAAAAACACATAAACACGCAAAGCCTGCTTGTGTTTACATGGCTGAGGAAGGGAGAAAGGCAGAAATATAGTGATGGTAAAAAAGATACTACTTGGTACTAGTTGTATGAGGGCAGACGTAGGGGCAAACATAGACAGGCCTAAACGTGGGCAAACAAGGCCAGAATGGGAAGACAACTCAGCCCGCAGCAGTGCTTATCAATCTCTGATAATCCAGTAACACAGACCCACTCTTTCTGTTGCACTATGGTGTGAGTGTGTTTGAATGCAACTGGTATTAGAGAAGCAAAAAATAAATAAAAGATAAAAAAATATCAAAAACAAGCTTTTGAATTACTTCATTACACTGAAACTGCTACATTGTCTATCTTGTATTTCAAAACTTTCCCCAAACCTTTTCCAGCCTGTTCTCACCTTAGTGCGGCCATTGATGACACAGTTTCCTAGCTGTCCATTGGCAGCGCTGTACATGACGGCCTCGTCAATACGAGCCATCAACACCCCGATGTTGACGCAGCCTGGTTCACATCCCTCCACCCAGGCAATCTGGTCCCCTCGGATGTTCCGAGATGGGATTCCCTTTTGGCTTACCAGCTGGCCACCTCGAAATTTCCCACTGTGATTTAAAACTTCCACCTCCTCCAGTATTTTGTCACCCAGCTGTGGGCCTAAGAAATGGTCCTTTACAAAAATTCCATAGTACTTCATGCAGGGGACAATTAACTGCTGGGCTAAGCGTTCAGCTGACCAGATAGAGGCTGCAGGTGAAGAAGGGGCAGAAATACTGCTACAGTGGCTGGATGCACTGGGCTGATCCAGAGAGACATTCTGTTCATTTTGCTGGTTATTGTGAAAGACACGAGGAGTGAATGGTAACAAACAGTGCACACGATTTGTCTGAGTGGCATCATTAACAGTGACTCCAATGGACCCTCTGGAGGCCTCTGGAGATTTGTGAGCAACACTTTCATCTGCTAGCCTCCTCCTCTTTATGTCTCCTGAGTCACCTGAAGAAATTAACAGGTCCCCGGAACTACCTAACCCCCCGAAACCTGCCAGTCCATTAACACTTTCTGATCCAATGTCTCTGTTCTCTCCACATCTGCGTTTCTGGTGCATTTGCCTGCTTTTCAGATCACCATTGATCCTTCTCACTAAATGGCACTTGTCCTGAACTGCCCTCTCCCCATTCTCCTCCAAACAGAGTCTGCTACTCAGGGGGTACATAGAGCAGTCCGATATTTCCTTACTTTGCCCTGGGTAACAATTTGGTGTTTGAGCCTTAACGCCTGCGTGGCTACCCTCCACAGTAGCAGATGGGGAAACCACCCCGCCATTGTATAGCGGCACGCCGGTTTTAGCCTGCTTTGTAAGGGTTGTGATTCCAGGGGAGTCGGTCTGGGAGGCCAGCCCCACGAGCAGCTCGGCGGCAGTGGGACTCCCAGCCGGTGCTGCGCAAAAACCATTCAGCCCCATGTCCACTCGGCACGCGGGGTAAATGTCTGGCGGGCCACGTACAAGCTGCTGTCCGGTTGCTCTCTTCAGTGTTTTAGACACGGCGATTGGTCCGCGGGACGAGCTTGGGCTTAAAAGGTCCGTGTGTCCCAAGCTCTCCATTTCATCTCGTCATCTGTTAGATGCGCACGTAGCTCACGTCCTCCCTTCATTTTCTATAGCCACTACTGCTTTCTCTGACTGAGAGGAGCTCTGGCACAGTCACTTGAAGTATCATGTCCAAGTTTCCCCGTGCTTATTCTATATATTTCACGGATGTTTGCGTCCGTCTTAAAAGCATTGTGAGCAATAGAAGACCTGAAAAAATAAACGATACAGTTAGACTCTACACGGCACAGAACTCGTCATTTGCCCTGCTAAAAGTAAGCCGGTAGACAATTAATGCACAATTCATTTTCGGTGAAACCACCCCGTCATCGTAAAGCTTAAATTAAGTAAAAACTTAAATTATGCGGCCATCTGTAACCCACGTATTAGACAAAAGAAGCGCAAAAAGCAATGTAACACAACTGCTGTAGCCAAACAAGCTAATCCGACTGCTAATTGATGAGCTCAACCACGTTGGTTTGTGTAAAATGGAAAAGGAATGGAAATGTTAGTTTAATGTAGCCTAATGAATAGAGGAATGATATTTGACACGTTGACCAGTGTGTTAGAATGAGAACCTATAGCCTATATTTTTGTGTTAGACTGTAAGTCACTTAGGGACACTCCAAGACAAGTCCCTCAGCTATTAATCACCTCAGGAACAAACCTCTTTAATGACAATATTATATACTTCAGTTGACCTAATTCATGCTGAAAGTTACAAGAAAAAAACAAACGGATCGTGTCAACTACAGAAATAATACCGTACATATTGTCCTGTAGACTGCAGATCCCTTCTTACCTACGGCAGCCTAGAGAGTAATGCAAATCCTCAGCGAGCGTCGAGCGTACGTGACAGGCTGCGAGTACGCATGTTATTTCCGGGATTCTCCTGCCCGCGTGTGCGCGCGCGACCCATCCAATTTTATTGTCGGTTATAAATATTAAAAAGAGAATAACGGCGACCAGCGCCGATCAACTCCAACTGTGAGACACAGGGGGTGCTCGTGGCTACACCAGCAGACCCCCGGGCAGTTACAGGAGGTTACAGTCGGTGAATACCCCTAGATTGCGCGCCTCCCTGCCCTCCTCCTTTACACCCGTTCTCTTTCTCACGTCTCCCCCTCAACTCGAGCACAGGCCACGTGACCACCTGCCACTGCCCATCCAGGCTACTATCAGCAACCTGTAGGGCTGGGTAGCGGCAACAGCAACTTATCATTTTGTTAATTTGTTGAATTTATAACAACCTATAAAAAGTTAGTTAATGAATAAAGCAGGATAATCTATTGAGTCCATTTACAGTAGACTAACCGTGCCGTAAACGCGTTTACTGGTGCAGGATATGTTGTCTGAATCCACTTTTGAGTAAATATCTACAGTTTTCTTGTGTTTTATAACCCAGGAAATGTCAGCTCTTGCAAATAAATTGGTATATATTGAGAGAGCAATTAATCAAAATTAAAAGATTGCGCTGATGTGCTAATGGCTTCTGCCACATTTTGCATGTCACATAGGGGCATATGAGGTAATGGCCTGTGTTAAAGCCAAGCCAGGGCTATAGGGCCCAGGATTAGTGCTTCACTCTGTGGGATTAAAGGATGTCCACTGACATTAGCACACAACGTCCATCTATTGTGCCCAGTCCAGGGTTTAGCCTAAAAAACTAGTCCTGGAAACACTACTTAAAGAAAAATTTGTTGAGACACAAAACACTTAACTACTGTATTTGGATATTTGAATATGCTCATGTAAAATAACTAGGCTATTTTATTAATTCCTTAAAGGAGAATTTCAGGAAAGTTTCTTTGGAATGCAGCCTTTACAGTAAATATAAAAATAGTTTTTGGATTGGATTGTATAATGCTGTTTTCCTAAGAGATGTTTATTTTTATTCTATTTGGAACAGCCTACACGTTAATAGCTCTATTGCAGCAATAACATCAGACCGAACATGATGTATTCCTATACACAGAAACTATTGGTACATGAAGCTAGGTTAAAGAAATATTACCACTGTAGGAGTTATCATAAAAATAGACCAAAGCAGTGTCCTAATCAAAGGAAAAAACAAGCTTGACAACATACAGGAACACCTGCAACATTAAATAACCCCCCCACAACTTTGTGTCCTGTGTCTTCTATTTGCGATACCTTAATGATAAGCTATATTTCTTTCTGCAAACAGTTTAAGTAATAAAATTTAAAAACTTTTTTCTTGATAGCCTTCATAAGATGAGTCTTCACACTGATTGGTTTCTATCTTGTCAGTTTATCAATTGTCTGTTGACCCTTTGGCATTTGTATCTAAAACTTGTTTGTGTGTACTTTTTGCCAA